>JAMXBB010000003.1:124200853-124277969 GCA_024138015.1 Lumnitzera littorea | reverse complement strand
GGGTGTGTGGTGGTTGCACCTGGTGAGGGGAGGAACAAAGAAGAAATAAGAGCATGATTATTTGAAAAAAAGGAAGGGGATGATTATGAGAGGAAAAGGAGGTTGTTGCATGTAAAAATTTGTGAAATTGGAGGAAAAAAAGATAAATCTATATTTTTATCCATTGGTGATGTTTATATACCGATAGTCATGTGATCTTGTTATATCAGAATAAATCTACACAAAGAGATATGTATAGTTAATATTATTTAAAATAAAGGGCTTTCTATGATATCGTTAGTAAAAATGTATTACCATAATGCTAGTTAATTTAAACTATTAATTTAGTAAAACTTAATCTATAATGTCCATATTATTAAAATAGACTAATGTATTACTTGAATAATATATTAATAACTTTTATGAATAATTAATTAAATGGAAAAGAGAGAGAAGGTAACTTATTAACCTTCTATATTAAGTTAATGTTACTTTAGCCAACATTACGGTAATGTTACATTATTAGTGTTACCATAAAAAAATCCTTAAAATAATGAATGATTATACTTTTTTTTTTATATAAATCCATAAGATAGAATTAGTTTTTATCGCATTGAAGATCATTTTGTATTAAAAGTTGATTTAACCAAATCTTCTTCAAGTTAAGGCCTCTTTCTCTTATCTTTTGAAATTATATATTATAATATAATATGATTGTTAATGTATCCTCTTATTATTATTAAGGTACAAGTAGATTTCTAAGCTCCTAAAGCGTACATTTACCTCCTCAAAATACAAAAAAAAAAAATACACACATACCCTCAATTTGTCTCTTAAGCCTCATAATAATTGCTATATATGATCCCTTTTACTACGATTTTGAGATTAAGTGATGATTTGAGGATTGTGTGCATATTGCTGAAGTTATATAGAGACGTAAGTATACTATGAGGAATTACGAGGTACCTTTACACTTAACCAGTAGTTTTAGGATGTATTTACAAAATGCTCTTGAATTATTGCTAAGGATATTATAACTTAATAGTATAAATACTAATCGCCCAATAAGATAAACCAAATTTAATTCTTTCCTTTCCGTAGTTGTAATATGTATAGTAATTAGGAAAAAGAAAAAAGAAAATACTTGAATTGTTCACAATGCAAAGCTCTAAAATACACAATCTAAGTATTAGACAATGCATGATATGTTATTTGATTTCTTTGGAGCTAGCTCTTGCAAAAGTAAGGTATATATAATATATGTATAACTTTTAACTATCTCTGAACCATGTAAAACACATATACCTATTAATATGAGAGATTCAAGTTATAAATTACCTTATAACATATAATAACTTGGAGGTGCATGTGTTTTTTTTATTTTTTATTTTTCAATTATGTTACAGTTTAGTGGAAGAGGGATTCAAACCCCGATCCATTTCGATAGAAGTTCGATGATAATATTACTAAATGATTATAAAATAACAATATTGATTGTTTGTGTATTTATACGAGAATAATCTTTTCCACCCTACGTTGTCAAAATAATAGTTTATGTTTCGTGTCTATATATGATAGCGTAGAAATATAATCATAAACTTTAAATTTACAAATAAAATCTCCCATAAAAACAAACGTCTTGATGGATCTATTTCAATTTATTTTGCCAGATATGGACAGATTACACTTAATCATGACAATTTTTTCCCATTACTTATTCTCCGCTAGTGGTCCTCCGTTTATGTTAGCTAGCCAATAATTCATATAGAAGCATTAATTTTGAGCGATCCTACAACCACACGTCCATTTCCAAAGAGTTCACTAGATAGATACATCATATGGATTGTTGGTATATGAATAAGATAAAAGTAAAAATTTGACATGTAGTGGTTTTTATAATTGCTCGTAATAGTTATTTTATTTTGAAAAAAAAGAGGTTGAGTATTAAATTTTTGTTGAATCTTATCTTCTACTATACATTGCATAGCAATCTTTTTTCTTAAGTTTTTAGCCAATTATATTAGAACTTAAGAGGGTGGATTTGAATCTAATTTATCTCACTAAAAGATTGATGTTCATATTGTTAAACTATAGTGGCCTTAGTAATCTTTTTCTTAAGTTCCTTTCTCTTTTCTTTTAACCAAATTTTTTTCTCAAGTTTTATTAATCTTTTTCTTTAATATCTTTTGGGCTTGTAAAGATGAATTTTTTTTTTTTCAACTACCATCATATTACAACTTTTAGAGAGAAGGAAATCAAATTTGATTCATCTATTGAGATATTAGCATTAATACTAATAATAGACTACAATAACTTTGGTAAAAAAATGAATTTAATTCAATAAAAAAATGTTATATCAAATTAACCGACACAAAATGATTAATAGACAAACAATTTGAGGTATGAAAATATAGGTGGATACATATCTTTCAAAGTCAGCTTGTCCCATCTAGGGATGATATGATTTATCTTAGAAGAAAACTCGTCCTATTTTGCATGGAGGCACGTGGTGATACGAGTACTGCTATTAAATTTGATATTGATATTTAATATTATTTATTGATTTACGTAATATATTAATATTAATATTTTTTTTCATTTATAATTAAAATTTTATGCTACGGTCGTTGAATCTTTTTCCAATTGCTAGGCCTATTGGAAAGTAACAACTACTATCAAAGTTTGACTTCCCACTCTGTTTTCTCTTTTGTCTTGCATTGTATCCCCCTGTTGCGTACAGCCATATTTACTTCTCTCTCTCTCTCTCTCTCTATTCGACCACATGGCAACATAAGCTTCACTCCATCTGCTTAACGCACACAGTATAACTTCATTCATGCAGTATCACTGGCTTCCCTCCGCTCCAAGAAATGGAAGTCACATCACGTGACACGTTCTTTTAGAAGATGTAAAAAGGTCTATACGCATAGGCTCCAGTTGTAGCTACATACTAAACTCAGGATCCCGTCAGGTGGACTATAATGCTTCTTTTCTTTTATTATTACCGTTTTTAAATTGTTCTTGATGAATACATGCTGTTTTTCCTTTTCCTCTAAAAAAACTAATTCTCGCAGTTGATTTATGGATAACCAATATATTTATTCCACATGCTTTCAGACACATCATGAGCTTGAATCGATTAGCGTTTTCATGCTGTCTTAATAGGCAAATATGCTGCAATTGGATCTAAGCCTGCAGAATTTCTTTGAAGACAAACCATTGCACGTGTAAAAATTGTTTTCTTACTCTAGTTGTTTTGTTTGTTAGTAAGAGATTCCCAGAAGTTGGTTCAATAGTTTTCTCTTTTCTCTGACTCTGATGTTTCTTTCATGATTCCTTTTCCTGTAAAAAAGATAACCCTAGTCCTAGAGAAAGTTGATTACTGACTATGGTCCTATCTGTGACAAAATTCGCCTTTTTCCTAGGAAAATTTTTTGGTTTAGCTCATTAGAGCAAGCTACCTATATTATGCAGAAGTTGCTGACATCCTCCTTAAGGACAGGTTCTATATTGGAATTTCTTAAGGAAACCCGAAAGATAATACCGGTTTACCATGAGCTTCTCAAAATTTTCGATTATAATTATTAGTTGGATTTTTATTTATTTATTTATTTGTATTGATGTAGGCGAAATTGATCCATCTCAGGATTCGGCATTCATGCAATTTAAGATTTCCAAGGTCTTAACTGCGACGAGGAAGTGCTTTTTGCTCAATCCCTACACTTTCTTGGTATCACATGGATAAAGTGAATGCTCATCAGCCTAGGATTTCGTACCACAAGGCTGTCATTAAAAGCATTTGCCAACCACTAGCTACCAATATCTCCTAATTTAGTTATTGACTGCATAGAGTAGAGTTCTCGTCTGATCTTACTAGAGAAGATGGTAGCTTCGACCGAAAAGGTGATCACAGGATCCATCGCCTTTGCTGTCTTCTGGGTGCTTGCAGTTTTCCCATCCGTCCCGTTTATGCCGATCGGGAGAACGGCTGGATCCCTCCTTGGTGCAATGCTTATGGTGATATTCCAAGTCATGACACCTGATCAGGCTTATGCTGCGATCGATCTACCTATCCTAGGCCTTCTCTTTGGTACAATGGTTGTTAGTGGCTATCTCAAAAGAGCCAATATGTTCAAGCACCTAGGTGAATTGCTAGCTTGGAAAAGTAAAGGTGCAAAGGATTTACTCTGCAGAATTTGCTTAATCTCTGCTCTATCAAGTGCCCTTTTCACAAACGACACATCGTGTGTTGTCTTGACGGAATTCGTCCTGAAAATTGCCAGGCAGCATGATCTCCCTCCCAGGCCTTTCTTGCTTGCCCTTGCATCGAGTGCAAACATCGGTTCTTCGGCAACTCCAATCGGCAATCCTCAAAACCTTGTAATAGCTGTCCAGAGTAAGATCTCATTCGGGAGTTTCCTTGTTGGAATTCTTCCTGCTATGCTCGTAGGAATTCTTGTAAACGCATTGATACTTTTATGTATGTACTGGAGATTGCTATCTATTCAAAAGGATGAAGAGGATGCGATTGGAGAAGCAGTTGGGGATGGGGATGTGAGTTCTCATCAATTTTCACCAGCAAAAATGTCGCATGTTCCGTCCTTGAACTCTGAAGAATGGAACTCCAGGCTGGAGTCTGCGAATGTGCAAAACTCTCTGGTGATGAATGGAAGTATAGCAGGTGTTGAGACTCTCAGAAACCGATCGGCATTGAGTGAGATTGAAATCCAGATGGTCTCGAGTGGTGCAGCTGGCCCAGGCTCAGCTAGGATTTCAGCACAGGATGTTTCCAATCAGCAAAAAGACGGAAATGATTCATCGAATGGAATAGCAGACACATCGTCCGTAGCAAATTTAGAAGGAAAGGAAACCTTGGCGACTAGATGGAAACGGATTTGCTGGAAATCCTGTGTCTATCTAGTCACTGTTGGCATGTTGATTGCATTGTTGATGGGGTTGGATATGTCATGGACCGCGATTACTGCTGCACTTGCTCTTGTCGTCCTTGATTTCAAGGATGCTATGCCATCTCTAGAAAAGGTAAACCATTTAAACTGGCAGCAGACTATCCACTTTATTTCTTCAGAATTTGTTGAAATTGGAAATTTATATCCAATTCATCAGTTAGCTTGTATTAGAATTCAAAAAAATTTTTAAATATAATATATTACCCTGTTCATAATCTATGGCATGTTTCTGCTAACGCTCACCATTTCACCTTGCAGACTTTCTGATTTCCTATTCTTTTTTCCACCAGGTGTCATATTCTCTTTTGGTATTCTTTTGTGGAATGTTTATCACGGTTGATGGATTTAACAGGACCGGAATTCCGAAGGCTTTATGGGACCTAATGGAACCTTATGCAAAAGTTGATCATGCCAATGGCATAGCTGTTCTTGCCATAGTCATTTTACTTCTGTCTAACGTGGTTTCAAATGTACCAACAGGTAAATAACTTGTCCTGAACTTCGAACGGCTATCTGTTTTTTCTTGTTGCTGTACCTATACTTAAATTTCACCAACAAGCAACCTAAATAAATCCTTACGAGTTTGCATTACATCTGTGGAAATTCAGCTTCGCTATGTAAAATTCGATACGGATCTTAGTTTTCTCACATCAACACCCCATTGTTGAAATGGCCAGTTGGCACGATTTGTGCTTGTTGCATAAGCAGTCTGTTTCAACCTTTCTGCTTTATAAGCTAGTTTTTGGAAGGACCTCCCGGTTCTTCATGTGGAGCACTCCTAGAGTGTCAGGTGGATGCAGCACAATCCATAGTTTTGCATCGAGGGATTAAGTTTCTCTCCTCCTAAATGCTATCTTCATGTTTCTCGTGCCAATTACGTGCTGTCATGTATACTACACTTTTGCTTTTTTGGCTCATAAATGAAAACATCATTGGCTGTACATGAATTGAAGCACGGAGACAATGAAACTTTATCCTTGATTGAGTTTGTCTATTTCAAATAATAAATAGCCTAATATCATTTTAGATTAGCTTGTTTCAAGTCATCTAATTTCAACCACGTCTTATGTTTTCTTAGTACTTTTGCTTGGAGGGAAAGTAGCTGCATCTGCAGCTGCAATTTCTCCTGCTGATGCGAAGAAGTCATGGCTCATTCTGGCTTGGGTCAGCACTGTGGCTGGTAATCTATCTCTATTGGGATCAGCAGCCAATTTGATCGTTTGTGAGCAGGCACGCCGTACACCACATCTTGGCTATACCCTTTCCTTCTGGAACCATCTGAAATTTGGAGTTCCCTCCACCATAATTGTTACTGCTATTGGGTTGACACTTGTAAGATGACAAATACAACGGGAAAAAGAATGTTTCTAGAAGGAAAAAAAAAAAAAAAGTTAAACAGTTTAAATATCTTTCGTCTTATCGGGGAAAATTTTTTCCAGGACCAGGTTTTTATAGACCATGCTAATACAAGGTAGCCATATCATACACAAGGTGCAGTCCCTTCTACTCACATCAACATGGATCGGGCCGATGTTAGAATTTTGTTGGAAATGACTTCTTTATGTATGTAACAAAGAGAATACCGTATGGATTGGTCACCTCAAGGAAAATTTGGAAGTGCTATTTTGGGCTCCTTTTAGGCATTTTGTTGTTTATATGTAACCTGTTGACTTGTAATTAATTGTTGTAACATGGTTTGCAAGCAAAAAGTCATCTTCTTCCATTTACAAAAATAAACTTCTCGGACACATCTAATATTCTACGATAATGTGAGTGCCCAAATCAATTTTGGGCGCTCAAGTAATCCACTTGCAACTGCGGCAATAATCTTACTGATTTTTTTTCCTTGGTAACAGACTATTTTACTTATTTATAGATGAGCAAGTCCATATATGCTCACATCATGAGGGCAATACCCCCATTGAAGTCAAAAGTGAGGAGTATTCCTCTCTTGTTTACGTTCACAAAAACAGATTTTCTTGAAATGACAGAAAGCATTGCATCTCGGTTGCCGTAGCTTCAAAACACGATGCAGTGGACAGAACATATAGGCTTCTTTTGCCTTCATGGTCGTTACTTCATTAGCTAGATCCCTTGGCTCAAAAGACAGCTTTACTTCTTGAAATTAAATGATCTTTTCCCTGCATAAAGACAGTAAGTGAAGTCAAACTGAATTATATTTTCCCTAAAATAATTCAATTGATGTCTTGGAATCCATTTGAATTTCCAGCTTGTTTATGCCTGTATTCTTCCATAGTTCTAGTCCCGAAACAAGCGCCACAATTCAGCATTTAGTACGTCTATGGCACTCAATTTGCATGAGAAACCGGCAATCCATTGACCTTTGTCATTCCTAATTACTCCCCTTACTTTGGCATCATTTGTCAGTAAAGAGAACAAACCGTCAGTATTTAGTTCAAGCCAATCATCCTCCGGGGCTTTCCAAGTGACATCCTTGTATAGGGACTTCATTTTCACCCTTGTATAGGGACTTATTTCTTTGCTTCAAACACTGCCATAAGAAAAAAAAAATTAAGAAAATACCTTTCGGAGCTTGCAGATGTGTTTTGAAGCTCCTATTATATCGACATTGTTGTTTTAATCAGTCAGGAAGTTTTAATGTCAGCACTATTAAGAACTGTTTTTGTTGCAAAAGTTCTTAAATCATTGGGCATGTTACAAGTGCATGGCAGGGTATTGAAGCATGCTGTCCAAATGAAAATCTGCAGTTTATAAGGTAAACCTAATTTCCAAAGCCATTGGTAACTTAATGGTGCACTATTTCCTCTTGCTTGGAGTATTGAGAGATAGAATATGTGCATGTCAAAGGGGTTTTGGGGATTGGCTCCTATGTGGATGTCCTTCTCTTTCTTTCTGAGTTTACATGGGTCCAGAACATGCTCGGAGGTTCCTGTACCGATGTGCAAAAGTTTGCGGTTCTTACAACAGCAGCAGACTGCAAATCGGTTGCAGCAAAGAACTATAAAACAGCTTAAAACATTTCGGTGGTATCCTCCATCAGCAAACCAGATCGAATTTAATTTCAATGCTGCTGTTAATCTTTTTACTAAGTCAGTAGGTATTGGAGTTTGCGAGAAATCATCTTGGTGAGTTGCTATTGGCGAAATCCATCCCAAGCAGTAGCGTGGATGTAACGGAAGCAGAAGCATTTGCTATGAATGAAGCTGTCAATTGCACAATTTGAAGGCATTGGAAGAATATCTGTATGGAAACTGACTCTTCTCTGGCGTACAAAAATCCCACTCTACCTAAAATGTGAAGTGTATTATTGAATAACAGTAATATGTTACTATATATGAAAATGTTATATATACATGACGTTAAGCCTACTCTAGATAATTACAATAATACATGGAAGATAAAAAAATATCCCTAATAAATGTACAATAATATGCTCCCTCAATCTCATGGTACGAGAGTAGTGTAAGACTGGAACAGTGATCGGAAAAGGCTGAGGTATTGTAGTGCACAGGTGATCTCACAAAAGGCAGTGGGGTTGGATAGCCGGAGAAAACAATAAGCACCGAGATGACTCCGAGGCAATAGGGAGTTTGATTGGTTTTTAGATATGCATGTGATGGCATTTAAAAAGATCGTAAATGAACAGCGATTAACACAAGTAGAGACCCTGAGTGATGCGAGTGACTTGGAGAGCTAAGGAAGAAATGCAGGGGACTAAGGTCTTTCATGGCAAATTGATCAGAGAACACGGAGATGGAGATGTAGTGATTGATAAGTGAAATATTACTGCTGGTGAATATAATGTTATCAAGATAAATAAGGAGGACCTTTGTGTCCGAACCCTTATGAAAGATGAACGTAGACATGTCAGCTTTGTTCAGACAAAAGGAAGCCGCTAACAAAGATTGAAAAGCCTGTTTCGTACCATAAAGAGATTTTTGCACTTAACAGACAATGGTGTGAGTAACGAGGATGGATGAAACGGATTAGTTATAGACTTGAAAATTTAGTTACGTTCATACTCATTAAGTTACAGCAAACAAATACAAATCTAACTTTCAATGTCTGTGAAATAAACAAGATGGACCGTCTTCATGAAACAAATAAGGAAGAGGTTGTAGCTAGATGATGGTTGATTGTCATGTCTCCGTCCAAAACAATAATGCCTCGTTGGAATTGGAATTTAATTTATCCCTTATCCCTTATTACAGTATTCACTTAGTTTTTTTGTCTTCGAATCGCAAATCTTAAAAATACTTATTACGTAAGGAACATGATTCCTTATTTAACTAAATAATTACAATTTCTCACAAAATTTACATTTTTTCCAAAAATAACCTCGTATGCATTTAATGATGATCATCACCACCGCCACCATCGCCATCACTATTATCAACTACTACTGCTACCACTATTGACACTACTACTACTATTACTATGGACATCACTGACTACCATCGTCGCCACTGCCCCTATTATTAATCACTGACCATAGATCACTACCACTTACCATTACCGTCATCATCACTGTCGCCACTAACCACTACCATCATCGTTTCCAACACCATCACCATCACAATACTGCCACCGCCACCGCCACCACCATCACCATCACAATACTGCCACCACCATCACCTTGCTGCCACTACCATCACCTTGCTACTATTGCTATCGCTACCACCGCTGCCGCCACAACTACCTCCACCTCCCTCCAAGCCGCTACTCTAGCCACCGCCACCACTACTGCCATCGCCACCGCTCGCAACCACCGTCTACCATTATTACCACTTCCGCCCCTGCAGTCGATTTCCACCACCACCACCATCCTATTACTTTAGAATTACTTGAAAAAGAAAATGAATCAAAAATACTTTAATCATTAAAATTTTATTATATGTTTATTTTTAAGTTGTTTATTAATTCAACTAAGCAAAACAATAACTATTACACTCTTATTACCTTTCTTAAAAATTTCAATTATATTCCCCCTTCATTCCATTTAGTGAAGTGAACGAGTTGTAAAACTCCAATTTGATAGGCGGACTTAATTGAATACATGTATTAGGATGTGTTATATATTCATATCTATACTTGGAAAATGCATATGTATATATCCAATACTACATGACTATGAAATAGTTTGATGTTTCACATCTCCCTTGTGATTTTTGTTTTTCTTCTTCGTCTTCCCATCAAATTCGATATCTAAATTTTGGGACGATATGAAATTTTTAGATGTTTGTTGCTTTTCTTAAGAAAAAAAAAGGTTAAAACTACTTAACTTTATAAAAACACTCTCTTTTACCATATAGACATTTATATATATAACATCTCCTTTTTCCAATGTATGTTTCCACATGCAAAATTGTTTGAAATATATGTCTATATCTTCATTCCTTAAAGAAGAACCGAATTAATAAAAGATTATCTACAAAGCATTTTCCTCAAAGTACTTGACAATTATCAAAATAACTATAAAAGCCTTTTTAACTAACTAAAAACTTTAATCTTGCTAGTCTTGATCTCTAGATCTTGGTTTTCAATTAATCTTGCTCAAATTGATGCGATTAGCATAGGTATTTCATATACTTTTAATAATGAAATGAAAAGGTAAAATTAAAATAAAAATATTATTGGAAAACATGCCATATATGCCCCCATGTATATGCCATATAAAGTTTTTGGTTGTCATGTGATTAGAAAGGCAATAAAATGGTAATATTGGACTTTTTTAAACTTAAGTAGTTTTGAGCAATTTAAAATGAAATTCATTGGTTAATATGGTATTGTCTAAAAATATTAATATTGTCAAATTCGAACTAGAAGGTTGACTTGGGAATGAAAAGGGGTTAAGAGTCGAGATGATTAATTAAGATTAAATCGAGATTAATAAAAATATTATAATATAATTTATATTTATTTATAAAGTAATAAAAATTATTTACATCCTTCATAATTGAAAGTTACAAGTTTCTTACAATTTATTTTTTATTTTTTTATCAACATTTATTTTTTAGTAAACAAGTATATTTTTTAAAAAATATAGAAGAAAATAATATATTTCAACTAAAAAAACCCCGATAGGTTCTTATAAAAATTGGGTTAGACTAATCAGGTTAGTTAGTTGAACCAAAATCACTATCGATGAGGGTCAAATAGATGACTCTAGCCATTTTTATGAAGGGTTTAGGTCAAACCAGGTTAGATCGAGAGATTCAATCTGGGTTTGACTATACTAAGAAGTACAATGATATGTAATAATATTTAATGGATACAAATTTTAGTAACTAATTGAATTTGCATTGTCAAATTAGTACTCAAACTTCATTAATTGATACTATTTTCCAATAAATCATGATATGACAAGTGATTTTTATTTTTTATTTTTTTCTATTTGTATATATTTCAACATAGTCTAACATGACATAAATGTGCCATGTAACAAAAAATTAAACAAAAAAAGACTTAAAGTATGTTTATAGTATAAGAAAATATATATTAAAAAAGAAAGAAAATTGAATCTAAAACTTGATTGGGACCTCCTCTATCCACATCCCTACCCATTAATTGTATTATTCTTTAGCACTAACCAAATTCACACCTAAACCTAATGCCTTTTCATTCTTCTTTTAAATCCTTTAAATCTCAAACCTTGACCTTAATTTCATTGCATCTATCATTAAAAAAACATAAAACATATGCTAAAATAATGCATCAATCAATTAAATATTTAGGATATTTTTAAAATCAATATCTAAGTATTTTAGGTCATTAGTAGAAAAACTAATCAATATTTAGATACCAAATGTAACATTAATCACTTTATGTTTCTTACATGGTATGCTTTTCAATGTATGCATGCTACTAAACCATCATGGTTATGATTTGTTATATATGTAGAGTCAACAAGATTTGATTTGTATAATAAAGAAAATGAATCAAGACTTCAAACGCTTTAAGTGTGTATGTGAATTTTGCAAAATATTATTGGAACTCTTGTCTTTACTCAAACAATCTAAGAAAATAAATATGGAAATAACATCGTATTATGCCTCTAATAGTATTTTCCCATATGATATTTCACTTCAAATAACCTACATCTCATAAGATTAAGAAGTGAAGTAGCAAACACAATTATATCTCAAAAGAGAAGGCATAACCCAAATTGCCGGTGGCATATATCTAAGAGAAGAATCCATCTTGTAATGATGCCTTAAACTTCGGTTTTCAAGATAGAAGACATCAATGTCGTCCTAAGGTCTACGATTTTTTATCTAAAGCATAAGTTGCTCTATCATTAGTGTAATGGATATATCTAGCAACCTCACTAACATCAATTGCCATGGAATGATTATCACTTAAGGATAAGACATCATCACGTATTTTATCAAAGCTTCTTAAAGCGCAACTAAATCTCCTTTTCATAACTTTGCAAGATAAGAAAGGTCAATGGCACCAAATTAATCTTCATCTGCATTATCTATTGGTATAAATAATAAAATAACCATATTTGTTAGCTCTTAATCTTAGGGCATAGTAGAAATTAGAATATGTACTTTACATGACTTAACAAAGATATCCTTTTTCAAGACATGTGGTAACCATAATCTTCCATATACCCATACAACAATTGCTTGCTTGTGTAAAAGCGCATTTACAATAAATTGCCATATGGATAAGGTTAAATTTTTTTCTAATTTTTATCTCCCGCATTAAAAATTGCCAAATCACACATGATTATATATGACTAAGACCTTATAATCACTAGGGCAGAGAGAAGGGTCATACGATAAAACATCTTTCTTCACATAATAAGAAAAATAAGAAACCTAATATTATGGATGTACATAACAGACATGTTCAATGGGTGGAAGACTAATAAGCCTATTGCCAATATATGGATTGAACATGTTAAAACATGTTTTAGTATTATAGAATAATCAACCATGGAAAGAATCATGTACATCCTAAATTGTAAGGCAAACTTACTTGAAAATTAAGGTTTTTGTTATTGGTCTACCATAGTCTTGTCACCACTTTGCTAAAGAAATCTTTGATAAAATTGCTCTAGAAATCTACCTCAATATGTTGTGAGTTGCAAATGTTGAAGAAATATTGTGCGCAAATGGAAAGGTTAGTTACGACTGAGAAATGGAATGTATTGAATTCATGTATGTAATACAATACAAAAGAAATGAAGTATATAAATACCAATTGGGTAAAGTCTAACTAACTATTGACAGATGGAGAAACTTGATTAGACCAATTATTAACCTACTTGCTACTATATACAATACCAAATATAAACACAAAGTAACCACCTACCCCCTACTTTTGACCCAATCTTAAAGTTGGAGCTAATTGAAGACCAACTTGGAAAGAAGAGAAAACAAACGACATCCATTAATGGCTTTGGTAAGAAAATTAGCACACTGCTGTTGAAATGGAACATACAAAGCTTTAAGAAAACCATTTGAAACGTTATCCCTAGTGAAACGTGTTATACCTCGAAGTTGCGAAGTCGTGAAGTTACAACAGTTTCGCTGTATAAATCAATCTATGATAGTAACTGATCTCATGATCTCTACTATAGATATAATTTACATAACGCATTCACGACTCCTCACTTTGAAGTAAACAGTTCAATTAAAATTTAAGCTAAAATTTACATAAAAAGTTAGAATCATCATTCATATATATATAATTACATCCATATTGTTTTAAAATCCTAAGAAATTAGACATACTATAATAGTCGGCTAACTTACATCTCACACATCAGTTCATAAACCTAAAAGTACTATCAAGACATTAAAAAAAAAACTCGATTGTATAGCCATTTGATCCTCACTCCCAATAGCTTCAAAAGAGAACTAACCTCGAGATAATTGTATCATAGTATAGTAGTCAGAAGTTAAAACTTGTAATAAAATTTATATGGGTATGAACAACCACAGTTTAGTAAGTTACGTTGGAGACTTATAAAAGTACAATAAACATAAATATGGTTATCAAGTAATTAATTCTATGCAATACAATAACCAAATACCATCACACAATGTGGTCTGATTCATTATAAATTAGAGTAATTTCTTCCACTTTAATCCAGGTTAAGGAGTTTTTATATTTATGCAACAACTTATAACTAAATGCAGGTTTATGCAATGGAGACACCGCTTTCCCTAAACTATCCTTCGAACCAATGCTCTCATCTTCACCATGACCCCCTCTTCTATTACTTAATTCGGCTACGGATAAGGAAAAGACCATTATGTTATCCAGCGCTATCTTTTTCAAAGGTATCGGTGTTTAATTGAAAAACCCTAATGATCTCCTAAAATGTTGCAATGCATGTCAAATTAGGGTATTTAGGTTGGTTATAATTAGGTACTGGTCAGGGTGATCAAACAATTTTACACCATTTTATTCACATCAATCACCAAACACAGCACAAAATCAGATATCCAAGCACATGCATATATAACTACTGACAAACACAGTCAAATACAATCCTAAGTCTCCATGTACTTTAAAATAGTACTCCAAAATATGATGAAGTATTAAACCTAACTTACTTAGTATTCCTAGTTTGCTCAATCACTTATCGCAAGTTGACTTATCTCCATATCCTATAATATATAATATAAATATGTTTTTAGTATTTATATCCTGATGATATATATATATATATATATATATTTATACTCTAGGTTATGATTTAGCTCAATTTTTCATATATGCATATTAGTTATTACCAATTTATTCTAAGTTAATTTTAGATTCGATTTCCGAATTTGATTTCGATTCAAGTTTTAAATCAATTCCAACTACGAATATTATATGTAAATCCTAAAAATGCGATCCAAACTCTAATGTGAAATTAATCACATCAGGCTCAAGTATTCTAGTTATCACTTCTAATTCTAAATCAGTATTCTATTTTACCTGATACACTTTTATCCTTATTAGTATACCGAATTTATTTTTAATGTGAAAAAATTTTATATTTTTTATATAATTACCTAAATTTATGCTTCGAACCAGATTTAATATATTTTACCATTATTATTATATTATCCATTTTAACCTAATATTTTATATTTATCATAATTCCAATTCCTCATATCATCAAAATTACATATATTTATTATAAAATACCTTAATAATCACATCTAACATCCTAAATACCACAATTATCATACAACATCAAATATGAACATCTTAAAATCCCTAATTATATACTAAATCGGTAATTATTCAATTAATCATTAATTAACCCCAAAAATCCCTAATTATATATATATATTAAGGGTCTAAATCCCTTAAAAATTTTGAAAATTAAGTTCTAAAAAAGGGCTTCATAACACTATTTTTTATCACTTAATTAGTCTATAAAAATAAATTGAACTCAAAATTATACTCCTGAGGCTATTTAATTCTAAATCAAAACATACTTGGTTTTACACGATTTCTTAAGAACCTTATATTTCCAGATATAATTAAATTTAATCAATATTTTTCCTTAAATCTACATACAATAGAATATCAGAATAATAAAATTCATAATTTTGTAGATAAAATTAATAATTTTAATAAATTACACAAAACTGTTGGACATTCGGCCATTAACGACGGTCCAAGGGGTGTTAGTTGGTCCAAGTGGTAGGTGTGGTAGCAGTAGTTTGATTTTAGATGATGGTGGTTCGTGGGTTCGATCCAATTGCCTATATTGCACAAATTTTTTGTAATTTTTTGAAAAAGCCCTACTTCACTGTTATTTTGATTCTTTATATTTTTCCTACTCTACAAACTGCCTAAATGAGCTTTTGAAAAACATTAGCTATTTATAAAGCTCTTAGGGAATTTTGGTAAATTAATTTGACTTGACAATTGTTTTATCTTTTTCTAATTTGACTTTCTAAGTGTGTTGATTTAATTGGTCAATTTTTTTTTTCTCCCAAACCTGCCATGACCTAAATCTGGATCATTCCCCACTTCTCTGATTTTGGTTTGATTTTTGTATAATTTTATTTAATTATTTAGCATTTTCTAACATTTTTCAAGTATTTTAGGTAATTTCATATATTTTTACCTACACGTAAATACATATTGAGTATAAGTTAATATTGCTAAATATTATTTATGTTATTTTATGATTTTTAGTATACATATAATTTATCTCTAACGACTCATTAGTTATCGAAACTTATTTTATGCATTTTTTGATAAATAGCGTGGTAATATACCTAAACTTTGATAGTATAATATTTTTTTATTTTTTTATTTTTTTCTTAAATTCAAACTTACGGGATCACTTTTACTAATATTTCTAGCTTTATTTTATAATTTATGCTCGATCAGATTCTTTAATCAATTGCTCTAAACTTTACGTATTAAGTCTAATCTTATAGTTACATAGCTTACAAAATGCATGTTAATGTCGATGTGCTTTATACGCCCATGTAAATAGGGATTGGCAGTAATCAACAAGGTAGACTTATTGTCACAAAACAAATATACAGGCAAACAAATATCCAAACAAAGATCTTGCATAACATGAACAATCCACAAAAGTTCCTTAGTAGCAACAGCTAAGGAACGGTATTCAACCTCCGTACTAAATGTAGATACGGTAGTTTTCTTCTTTGTTTTTTAAGTAATCAAAGCAAATCCTTAAGAAAGCACAGTATCCAGAAATATACTTCTGATCTAAGAGGCATCTTCCCCAATCAAAATTTGAAAATCTCACCAAATTAAGTGTATTACTAGCAAAATAGAAAAGTCTTAAGGTAACACTTCCTTTGAGATATCGCAGAACATGGAACAAAGCATGCGAATGAATCTTTTGTAAGGTTGCCAAAAATTGACTAAGGTAATGTGTAGCAAAAGACAAGTTAGGACATGTTAACGACAAATAGAGCAACTTGTCAACAATCTTACGGTAAAATGATGGATCAAGAAGCAAAGCACTATTAATATCATCAAGTTTTAAAGCAATAGGGAGAAGAATGTTTGTTGATTTACAAGCAATCAGCCCGATGTCAGTGAGCAAATCAACAATGAATTTTATGTTGATTGACCATAATACTTTTCTCCATACGACACAATTCTTAGCCTAAAAAGAACTAAGTAGAACCTAAGTCTTTGACTGTAAACTTATCATGAAGTTGCTATTTTAACTCATGAATTAAATCAAGATGAGTACCAATCAAAAGAAAGTCATCAACGTACAAAAGTGAAACAACAAAACCATGAGAAGTGTGTTTGGTAAACAAAATAATCATTCTTCTATTGCACATAACCAAGACTAACAAAAAACTTAAAGATTTCAATATTCCATTGCCTAGATGTTTGTTTCAAACTGTAAAACAACTATTTTAAACAACAAACTTCCCTTAGTTTGGCTTTATCATATCCATTAAGAGGAACCATATAAATTTCCTCATCTAGAAAACCGTGGAGGAAAGTATTATTTATGTCAACTTGGTGTAATTACCAATCTTTGGCAGCAGCTAAAGCCACAAGAATCCTAGTGGTACTCAACTTAGCTACAGGAGAAAACGTATTACAATAGTCCTCCCCTTCCTTTTATGTATAACCTGTAGTAACTAATCTTGCTTTATAACACCCTATAGTCCCATTAGGATGATATTTAATCTTGTAAACCCAATTATACCTAATAGCCTTCTTCCTTTTGGATAAACTAATAAGTTCCCAAGTATTATTAAGTTCAAGAGTGAGTAACTCTTGATGCTTGGCATCTACCCATTCTTTTTGTTTAGAAGCTTGTAAGTAAGAAGTAAGTTCTTATGTAGCAAACACATTAGCTAGTGATGCAACATAATCATGATGATAGTGGATGAATGTATCTTTATGAAAAAAGCGGGTATAAAGCGTTTGAAGTATTGTATGTTATGGAAGGAAAAGAAGAACAAGAAGTAGCATTAGGACTAGAAACAATACACATAAAATTTTACATCCAGGAATGTGATCTACGGTCTCGTTGAGATTTACACAAAACTATATCATGATGTGTAGAAGGCTAATCTAACTGTGTGTGAGAATGAATATCAGACTATGTTTGAGAAAGTAAATTAGAAAGCAAATGAGATTGACTTGAAGACAAAGGAGATGACTCATTAGAAGGAAATAGAACTAGATTTAAAGGTGATATGAATTGAGAACCTGATTGAGAGTGTGTTCGGGAAGGAGAATTTTTAAAAGGAAAGAAATGATCATCAAACACACCATCCTAACTTAAGAGAACATGCTTATTTTTGAAATCATAGACTTGATAACCTTTTTGTCCATGCCCATATCCTAGGAAAAAACATTGAAGTCCCCAAGCATAAAACTTATCATTATTTACATCACAACTCCTAACAAAACATAAACATCCCACAATCCATAAGTTTTCATAAGTAGGAATTTGGTTAAAGAGAACCTCATGAAGAGTTTTCCATCCTAACACTTCCATAGGCATTTTATTAATGAGATAAATGGCTATAAGGAAACATTCATCCTAAAAGTGTTTAAGTAAAGATGCATGTAATCTCAAAGCCCTAGAGATGACTTAGAGATGTTTATGTTTTCTCTCCATATGCCCATTTTGTTGAGGTGTATAAGGCATAGTCTTTTGATGAACTATTCCTAAGTTATGAAACATAAATTGACAAGTCTTAGAAACAAACTCAGAACCATTATCAGATTGAATGAATTTAGGAACAACCAAGAAATGATTCTTTATGTAGCAAAAAAAACTAATTAAGAACACCATATAATTGTGACTTATGTCATAAAAGATAATTCCAATTTGATTTACTATAGTCATCTACTATAGTGAAGAAAAACCGAGCATCCAAAAGAGAAGGAATACTATATGGTCCCCAAATGTTAACATAAAGGAATTGAAACACATAAAAAGAATGACTTTCACTAATGGAAAGAGGAATCATATGAAATTTCGCTTCTTCATAAGTACAACATACAAAATCTTTCAAGTTCAATCCTTGACACGAACTTAAATGTTTCAACTTTGACATAGAAGTATGACCCAATCTATTATGTACTAAATAAACAAAGGAATTTGAAGTACAAAGATCAGCCTTTTTAAACAACACAATTTTGCTCTCAGCTTGTAAATTATATAGACCATTAATTTCTTAAGCTATAGCTACTTGTTTGTTCATTTTTAAGACCTCAAAAGAACATGTGAAAGAATCAAAACAAGCCACAAGATGCTGGTCATAAACAAAGTGATGAACAAAAAGTAAATTGTGGGTGAATTCTGGTATATACAACACATTGTGAAGAATTAAAGTAGAATTAATCATAACAGATGCAATTCTATCAACGTATAGTAATCGACCATCAAGGAGTTTCACTTGAATGAATGTAGGCAATAAATGAATATCGTATAGAAGTGAAATTTCGAGTGTTATGTGATCATTAGCACTCGTATCTACTATCTAACAATCTAACTTATTACAAAAAGGATTAAAACAAGAAAGACAAGTTATTAGATTACTTGCAAACTACACAACATTAGCAACTATAGTAGCTTGCATCCCCTTTTCTTTCATTAGGTTCATTACCTCATTGCAAATCGATTCATAAAAGCCTTTGTTAGTATACAATATGTTAGAAGATCATGTTATACCTATTTCACCAATAACATTTGCAATACCAATACTCAAATAA
This sequence comes from Lumnitzera littorea, assembly GCA_024138015.1. Classification (NCBI taxonomy): domain Eukaryota; kingdom Viridiplantae; phylum Streptophyta; class Magnoliopsida; order Myrtales; family Combretaceae; genus Lumnitzera; species Lumnitzera littorea. The sequence goes on along the minus strand of JAMXBB010000003.1, from coordinate 124,258,342 downwards.
GTATCTAGAGAAGTAAAATAAACACTACTAAAACCTATATCAGCACAACAAAAATAAGCAGATCCTAATCCCCTGCCAATAGCTACTTTACCATGAAAATTCCTCTTCCCTTTATACTACTCTAAGTACTTAATGAGCTGGAAACAAGTTTCATTAACGTGCCACTTACTATTGCAATGTTTGTAAAAGGTCCTATTAGTTTGATTTCTCTTCCTTTGATCAACCATATTTCCCATGTTATTCCCTTTATCAACCTTATAAACTGATGCTTCAACCTTAGAAGTAAAAATCGAAGTAACTTCCCTTTGCTTCTCTACTTGTTGAAGCAAATAAAATGCTTTGTTAATTGATGATAAAGGATCCATGGACAATATTTAATTCCGTACTGTCTCGTAGCTTTCATTAAGGCCCATTAAAAATTGCATTAATCTAGTGTAAGATTCAAATTCCACAATTTTCTTCTTTAAATCACAAGTGCAACCAGTACATTCACATATAAGATAACTATTCAAAGCATACAACTTGTCCTAAAATTTCTTAATCTTATTATAGTAACAACCAATTGATAAATTATTCTACTTGAAAGTATTAATTTCTTGTTGAATCTGAAAAACAAGAGGACCACTTAATATTCCTTATCTTTTCGAAATCTCTATCTAAAGCTCATAAGCCGATTATGTATAAAGAAAACCATGCGCAAGATCATTGGTCATATAATTCATTATCCAGCATCTCACCATATAATCGCTCCTCTTCTATTTATTAAAATCTTTTGAAGTTGCATCTGGTTTAGCTAGGGTTCCATCTATAAACCTTAATTTCAATTTCGCACCTAATGTTAACTTCACAACTTTACTCTAAGCCAAGAAATTCTTTCCATCAAATATTATATTGCAATACTCATTCTAGGACTATCAAATAGACTAAGAAACAATAGATCATTGATCGATTGATCATTCGATATAGTCATCTTCAATTGCCAAAACAATACACGTAAAAAAAAAAAAAATTTGTAGACAAATTAAGAGATTGGAAGACAATTCTAAACATTACCTTTATGCTTTGATATCATGATAAAATTGCTTCACCTTGCTCTAAACATCTACCTCAATATGTTGTGAGTTGCAAATGTTAAAGAAGTATTGTGTATAGAAGGAAAGGTTAGTTACAACTGAGAAATAGAATGTATTGAATTGATGTATGTGATATAGTACAAAAGAAATGAAGTATATAGATAATAGCTGGGTAAAGTCTAACTAATTATTTTTAGATAGCAAAACTTGATTGGACCAGCTGTCAACCTACTTGCTACTCCATATAATACTAAATATAAATACAAAGTATTATATATTCTCTATAATATTCTCCAAGTTGCCAATCTAGTAAGCATAAATTTGCAATAGATAAGAGTTATTCTTGTATTCTATTAATAGATGAACCATTTACATGATATCTAAAAAAATGAAACTACACTCTATGGATCTATGAGCATTGATAATATATATATATATATGTTCAATATATTCCCAATAGCATAAAAAGAACACAAAGGATCATGTTTCAACTTTCTTTTAAACAAAATTAGATTGTAAGATATCACATTTGAACATATCCTCTAAAAAAATTGTCTAATCTTAAGCATAACTCTTGCTCCATAGATAATTTTCCAGGGTTTCTTATCAGGTATATAAGAAACAAAAGCCTTACTAGGAATTGATGAGTCATAACTTTTAGTGAACAATAGATAATTAGATTTTATAGATTACTATCCTTGGTATCTGACCATATAATCTCATCTTCAGTTTCATTAAATACCATTTTTTTTTTCTCGAGTTGATATAATTTGCTCTATTTTGTCATGTTTCCAAGCTGACCCCTTCTCGTCCCTAATCTCATTCACTTTGATTTCTACTAAGTCCTTAAACATAGCATTATTTTATAATCCATAACTAAGAATTGCTGGCAACCATGGATCTTTGAACATCGAAACCTTATTCTCTTTTCTAAATTGCCATATATAATTCTCTTGGACAACATCTCTTCCTACAATAATACTCTTTCAACACCTATAAAGCATTCTTACCACTTTTAGCTTTAAAAACTCCTTATAGTTGAAAAATATATGCTCTTTATGATTTTAACCCAAAGGTCATTTGACCTATTCATGATCCTCCATGCCAACTTTCTTAAAAGGGATTTATTTAAATCAACCAAAATCTTTGAATCATAAATCAACATTCAGCTTAAGCTTAGCTAATTGCTCCCATGACTTCAAATGGATCTTCCTTATTGAATTATCTCCACAGTATATCCCATTGAGATTTATCTATAAGAGAAGTAACTTTACTACATCAACTTAAAGGAAAAGAAAACACACTTTTGGTGCAGGTTGGTATAGTAAAAGCTATATATTTGATCATCACTTCTTTACAACATACTCTTGGTGCAAGTTGGTATAGTAAAAACTATATATTTGATCACCAATTCTTTATAACCTTGAGACAATAACTTACTCTTCCAACCCTATAGTTTAGTAAAAATACCGAGATATAAATCCTGCCTTCTTTCTTGGTTTATATTCAAAATGTTACTAGAACTATGTCTCATCTATTCATTTGTATTTTTAGTAAAAAGGATAGATGACTTTTAATAGTTAGTCATTTAACTTGAAACATATAATAGTCATCCAAAATCCTCTTTAGCTTATGAATATTACATACTAAGGCTTTTATAAATAACACAAAAACATCCATGAAACAAGAGAACTATCACTTCAGGACTTCTCCTCATAATTTTAATTTCTTAATGCTCCTCTTTAGGTTTCTTTTTGAACCATGAGTGATAAAGTATCTACTACTAGAAAAGAAAAAAGTAAAGTGAAATAGTATCATCTTGATGAATTCCCTTAGTAGGACTAAACTTTACTTGCTCTTTTGCCATTAATGATGTAATTATATGAAATAGAAACCACACCTCATATTCGGTCCATGTCTTACAAAATCTCATTCTTTTCATCACATTCTAAAGAAAATTCCATTTTATTCTAATGTAAGCCTTAGCTATACCTCACTTAATCACACAATTGAATTTCCTTGAAGCTTGTTGCTTGTTTGTTTTTTCTTTTAGAAAATGAAACATCTTCTGAGCTATAATAATATTATTTTGTACGAGTGTCAAGGGATGAAGGCACTTTGAAAGGGAGGAAATAATAGTGTCTAATAAAGGTTAAGGCTTATTCACTAAAACTTTTGAAATTATCTTATACATAAAATTGCGCAAACTAATAGTATGAAACCGAGACACTTCTTCTAGGTATGCACACATCAAAATAATATTAAATTGATTGAAGGTTGAAAGAAAAGTAACCGAATCAAATAATTTCTTACCGCATCAAACACGAAAGGGCCAATAGAAGGTTCAAACAATTTGAAACTAAAACCTATCACGTGACATTTAATACCTATTATGTATTCTATTAGATGTGATTAAGTCTTATAGAATTTAAAATCCAACACCCAACCCCATAACGCTCTATATGCTTCTATTGCATAATTCCTACAACATATATCATATCCTTGATATGTCGCATAGCTTTGCTTTCCTTTTAGGTAATACCATTTTCTTATAAAAGTCACTTAGACAACTTTAATATAAGATTTGATTTTGAGCAAAAATCAAAACCAAAAATAGGATGCGATTCAATTTGGTTTGATATTAAAATTTTTTGAACTAGAATAAATTTTTGTTTTGGAAAACACTTGAGCAAACCAAAATTTCAAAATCAAAATAAACATAACTAAAATTTGAGCTTCTTTTGATGTGACTTTCTTGTAAACCAAATGGCAAGAAGAAAGACAAAAGTATTAAGTATATAAAATGTTTTCATTCTGCAATATTTCCTTCCTAAAACCAAATTTGAAAAATCAATAAACTCAATTTCCTTTTTGATCTTCAATTTGAAATACTCAGTAAGATAAAACTAATATACTCGATATATCTTAGTCAAACATAATTTGGATTAGACGTGATTTAGTATATGTTTATGAAATAAATTATTATTTTTTTGGCCAGAAAACAAATAAGTTATTTAATTATGTGGTTTTTGATTTTACTAATTTCTCACTTGTCGAAATGTGAGATGAACTAAACGGTTCATAAAAAGTTGCCCTTCCAGCCGTTTTTTTGGAAGTTCAAATGGGCTATGCATAAGAAGATGGTGGGCTCTAGACTCTTTGGACTGCTTGTTCAATTTATATCTCTTTGGGGGCCCAATTTTATGGGCTTTACAATCCATTGTTCACATTTTTTTTTATTTAAAAATTTTTTTAGTACCACAGATCACACAAACATAAACATCAACGTTGGAAAGAGTAGAATGATTTACTTAAAAAAAAAAAAAAAGAAAAGAAAAGAAAAGGAAAGGAAAATCTACGCGTACTTCACTTTCTTATAGATTTGGATCATTTGACTGCATAAGATAATAATCTTCAAAACATAATTTAACTGGTCACCAACTAATTTCATGTACGATTTATACTGATAGGAATTCAATATCTAAACGCGTAACATGAATTGCGACTCTAACTCTCTAAGCATGATAATATAAATTGATTTATCATTCTGACAACTTAACTAAACTAATATCGATTAAACTAAGGTTGAAAATGCTCTAATTTTATAAGTACTATCGTGCGTTTTATTTGACTCTACTCGAATATTTACTCAACGAACTTAAATTAGATTTTGTTAGATACCGTTTAAATATATATTTCAAAAAATTATACTATATATAATCAAATTATATTGAAACTTAGGTTGATAAAGTAGAAAAGTATTTGAGTAACAAATGGACTTTAGCTATGCATTTTACTCGCTTTAACTTCGCCAACTGCCTGCAAAAGTTAAATTTAACTAATTTTTTGTCATTCCTTTTATTATTTCTATTTTTTTTTTCTTTCTAAATATATAGTGATATACCACATAATTACATACCCTCCCACCAAAAAGCAAAAATGGGAAAAGAAAAATCTCGAGAAATAGCATAAAAAATATTCAAATGGCATTATAATATTTAGAAAAATATTTCAAGATTCTAACATCTTTTTATGATACTAAGTTGAAACATATCGTCGTATTTCTTTTTCTTTAGATTTCATCTTGTTCTTTCAATTAGATTTTCTTTTCCTCATTTGTTATATTATATGAATATAACATTGTATAGTGTGTATATTACATATGAGAAACTTATGAAAGTGAAATGTGAAATAAATGTGATATTTACTTCATGAAATATAGACGTTGCATTATCCTTCCTTAAAAAGCTAGAATTTGTTATGTTATGTTACTAGTTAGGCATCATTAGTTCAAGAGAATCTGTTGGTTGATATAATTAAAAGGACTAGAATTTTGTCATTAATTGGGTTCTACCAACCCCAATGTAATTTCGCTCACACCTTATCACTATCCTTTTGAGTATTATTGTGTACACCATAGTAAATTTATGTTAATATAATGAAATCAATTAGTGAAGGTCTTTTATATTCATCTAACAGAATTGATTAAATCCAATTCCTTTAGTTAAGTAGTATAAGCACTGATAATTTAATGGAATGAATTAGATTTGATTTCCAAATTATTACGAGAATAAATGAGAAAAGAAAAATGAAAAGACGAGTGGAGATGGCTACTATTATTTATAGTCACATAATTATACTTTTGCAAGACAAAAATTATAATTAACTTTTATGATATATGTATATTTATAGCTCAAAATAATATCTTACGGAGCCATCTTCAGTAATTATTTATGACAAACCATACAGTAACAAGAAAAATGTACACTTATTTTCCAAAGGCATTTGATTTTCTATGTAATAAAATTTTAATAATTAAACATTTTTCAATTTATAATATAAACATTTAAATTTATAAAACATCAAATATGATTTCGTCAAACCAGCATCTAAAAAGTTTTCAATAAAAGAACGAGATACTAAATTATATAAAAACATAAGATATACTTACTTCAAATATAACGGTCAACTTCGCATAAATCATTATTAAGACTTTTATATAAATATAAATTAAGTTTTTATAGTTTGACAGTATAAACATTAGTATTTAATAGATAGATCAGATTCAATTTTTTCTTTTGTTGAAATAGTAGTATAAAAAAAAATTTATATAAACACAAAATTAGGAATATCATTATATTTTGGTAAGGCTTTTAAAGCTCCATGAAATGAATAAATTAAATGTTTTTTGAAAAATCTATTTTAACTAAACTTATCGTTTAAATTTTCTATGTAAAATAGACAAAAAGCATAAACTAAGATCTTTTTGTGTATAATAAAGTTAAATGAAGATGGTGATAAGACTGGTAAATGTAAATTTTTGAAAGATTATTTAGTTTTAAACATAAATTTCTTTCTTTTTATGTTTTTTTACAAAACTCCATTTTTGACATATAATAAAATTAATCAATAGAATTGTTAAGTTTGACTTTTACTTATTTTTCTATTAAGACTTCCTTTTGGGTATCTATAAAATATAGAATTGATAAAGAAAATATATATATATATATATTTATTGTGTGTAATAATTGAATAAAGAAACGAGACATTAAAAAGAATTACTATAAAAACGTAAAATCAACGCTAAGACAACTTATGCTTATGGCTCAACTGAGACAACAACAGCACATTACACACACACGCTCGCTCACTCTCTCTCCTCTCTTTCTTTCTCTTTCTCTCTATATTCTCTACGCGATCTCACACCGCCAGGATTCTTCAATTCCCAAAAAATCATATCTTCAAAAACCTAACAACACACTTTATTTTCAGTCGAGACACACACATTTTGCTTCACAATTTTTAGGTCTTTGTCTTCCACCAACGAAATTCGAGTTCAAGAATTGAACTCACTGATTCCTGTTATTGCTCACTGTATCACTCAATCCCTGTGCTCTAAGTGATTAAAGTAAGTTCTTTTACTCTTTATATTTCGAATTTCGACTCCAATTTCGTGTTAATTTTGGTTATAAGTAGCATATGTTTTATTTTGGTGTTTTCTGGTTCTGGTATAGATCTGTATCATTTAAGCATTGTTGTTATGCTATTTGTATCATGGTTTAGTGGTAATCTTGTCTAAAAATTGAATCTTGATGAATCAAATATGGGGATTATGGAGTTGTGCTTGCGTTTTTAGTTGTTAGAGTGAAATTTGATTGGTCTCTAGTGAGTTGGGTTTGGGGGTCGTGTTTTGTAGTGAAAGGATTTGATCTCTGGCCTTTATGTATGATCAAAAGGGTGCATTTGGACTTGGGGGGTTACTAAAGACTCTAAATTTTGCCTTGTGTTGGAGAGGAGAAAGTTTGTTAGCTTATAATTGAGTAGGGAATCAGATATTAATCACATGCCTTTCGTATCTAGTAAAGGGTTATGCAGAGAACTTGTAATGATCGAGTTTGTTTGTTTTTGGAGGAAGTTTTGGGGTGAAAGATAGGCCTTGTATTAACATGGGTGTGTGATGTAACATTTCATGCATAGTTGTATTGTATAAGCAGCTGGTTAATCTCAATTGGGGTCCTGTTATCTCCTTGATTTAGAGCAATTGTTTACTCCCCTTCCATCCTTCTATCACACTTGAGTAAGGTGTACTGCATTGTAGAGATTTGAGATTGCACGAGCATGATAGGTATACCGGTGTTTAAAACAAATGAAAAAGCACAAGTATAAGAGTCTTCTTTCATTGTGGGATAAATTATGCGAAAATCACACACCTTCATATGAAATCTTCTTTGTTGATTGTATAAAGATAGGTTCTCATGTCATATTTCTTGAATTTACAAAATCTTATGTAGGCTTGGCCAGAAAAGCTAAGAAATCAGTTAACTGCAGGTTGTACTTGTGTGCAGAGATTACAGCTTAGCTCGTCTGGCATAATTTTTTGGTGCTTTTCATCTTACCTAATCGTTCCAAGAAGTGACAACAGAAGACTGGACTGTATAGTAAACTCAGAACCTCAATAGTTTCAATTTCTTGTGGTTGATTTTGTGAGAATCACTCTATTATAAATGAGGGATTTTATCTAGATAAAGTTGGTTTCCAGTGTTATTAGATTTTGTAACTGAAATATGCGTTCATGGTGGGGGAAATCATCATCTAAAAATGCCAAGAAGAAGCCAAGTAAAGAAAGTTTTATTGGCACCCTTCATCGCAAATTAAAAACCCAACCTGAAGGAAAAGTAAATAGTAGATCAGGAGGATCACGGAGGCATTGCATCGATACAGCCTCAGAAAAGGGATCTCAATCTCGAGCTGAATCAAGATCACCTTCTCCATCTAAGCAAGTAGCCCGATGTCAAAGTTTTAATGAGAGGCCCCGTGCGCAACCACTTCCACTACCTCTACAACCTGAAAGAGTTGGGCGTACAGATTCTGGAATTGGTGTAACCACAAAGCCACACTTAGGGAAAAGTGCAAAATCATTTATGCCCCTTTCTAGACCTGCATTTATTGGTGGCAAAGCAAATCCGGCTGAGTTAGATGGAGATCTCATCACTGCTTCTTCTGCTGAGAGTTCCGTTGATGGTGATGACCCAGCTGACTCTCATCAGCATAGTCCACAGGCAACCGACTATGAAAAAGGAAGCAAAGCTATTGCAACCAGTCCTTCAAGGTGTGTGCTAGCAACTCACTTCTTGTGTATTTGATCTTCATAGTTTCCCCTTCTCCCCATCTCCCACTTTTAAGAGGAAGTATGTTCACTTGGCTATATCTATTGATGAATTTACCTTTTTTATTTGAAGTGTGATGCTCAGGGATCAAAAACCATCTCTCTCCCAAATAAACCCCAGGGAGAGCAGAAAGCCAACTCATCTCACATTGAGTAATCATATTTCTCCTACATCACCTAGGCAGAGACCTTTAAGTGGTCATGTACCCAATCTACAAGTTCCTTATCCAGGTGCTTTCTATAGTGCCCCGGACAGCTCAATGTCAAGTCCTTCTAGAAGTCCAATTAGGGCATTTGGAGGAGAGCAAGTTGTGAATTCTACTTTCTGGAGTGGAAAGCATTATGCAGATGTGACATTGCTTGGATCTGGCCAGTGCTCCAGTCCAGGTTCGGGCCATAATTCTGGACACAACTCGATGGGAGGGGATATGTCTGGACAACTATTTTTGCAGCAAAGCAGGGGAAGCCCAGAGTACTCACCAATGCCCAGTCCACGAATCAGTCCTGGCCCCAGCTCAAGAATTCAGAGCGGTGCTGTTACACCTATTCATCCTAGATCTGGAGGAACATCCCTTGAGCCACAAACAAGTTGGCCTGAAGATGGGAAACAACAAAGTCATCGTTTGCCTCTTCCTCCAGTGACCATTTCTAATTCATCTCCTTTCTCTCATTCGAATTCAGCAGCAACCTCTCCTTCAGTGCCTCGGAGCCCAGGTAGGTCAGACACACCAACAAGTACGACCTCAAGATGGAAAAAGGGAAAACTGATCGGTAGAGGCACTTTTGGAGATGTATATGTTGGATTTAATAGGTATTGGTCCATATTATGTGACTTCTTTGTTCTTTCCATTTTTGCTGCCACCCCACACACACACCCCATCACCCCGGATGTTAATCCCTGATTCAGCATGAGTATATGTGACACATCATTTTTTAACATTTTCATAACTCTAAACCTTGTGTTGCATTCTTCTAGTGAAAATGGCGAAATGTGTGCAATGAAGGAGGTCACATTATTTTCAGATGATGCAAAGTCTAAAGAAAGTGCAAAGCAATTGATGCAGGTAATGATGGTGCAATTGGCAATTTTATTTTCAGGTCGAAGTTTTTTTCTAGCATCTTTCACTGAGAACATGATTTTTTTCCCCTACCCTTGTGCGTGTAGCTATTGGTTTTCTCAAGCTAGCCATTTTTACAGGAAATTGCTCTTTTGAGTCGTTTGCAGCACCCAAACATCGTTCAGTATTATGGTTCAGAAACAGTAAGTTTTTCCCTGCTATTAGATATTTATCTCTTGTAAATCATCAGAGCGCAAAAGGAACTATCATCTCACATTGCTAACCTAGATATCATTCCTTTGACTGAATTCACAGCTTTCAGTATTTTCCCCCCCTTGCCCCTTGTCATGTTAGGCACTGTACACCATCAATGCATTTAACTTCACACATGATATTTCAACAGGTAGATGATAAACTTTATATCTACTTAGAGTATGTATCTGGTGGATCCATTTATAAGCTTCTTCAAGAGTATGGTCAACTTGGTGAACTGGCAATCCGTAGCTATACTCAACAAATCTTGTCAGGTCTGGCCTACTTGCATGCTAAGAATACTGTCCATCGGTGAGTTAATTTCCTTTCAGCACTTATTTGATTCATGAAAGTAGGTTCTTGGCAGTGTTCAGTTAGCTTCTTTCTGATAAATTGAGAGAACGGAGATCACAGATGGTAGAGCTAGGCTAACATGAAGACCATTGTAATCTGCCAATTGATCTGTTTTGTTATATGAGATATTCCAAACATATATTTTATGCAGGGATATTAAAGGAGCTAATATATTGGTTGATCCAAATGGCCGTGTTAAATTGGCAGATTTTGGGATGGCAAAACATGTAAGTGATGAAGTCTCTTTTTCTTTTCTTTCTTTTTTCATTTTTAAAAAGTTGTTCATATTAGTAGCAAGTAGGTAGTTATCCTAGTAGAAGCATGTTAAATGGAAAGTCTAAAACACCATATTCGATCAGTCTATTCTGGCCTGCAGGCATTTCTTTGCTTAAAAATTTGTTTATCAAATAAAAGGCATATAAAGAGTTGCAGTTAACTACAGTATTTTCCATATAACTGTACTGCTAACTTCTGCCTCCCTTGTTTGCATCATTCAGATTACTGGACAATCATGTCCTCTCTCCTTCAAGGGAAGTCCATACTGGATGGCACCTGAGGTCATTGTCTTTGCTTTCTATTACTCCGTTTATATTTCATTTCCATATTTGTTATCTTCCCAGTGTAACTAACCGAGTAGTTGGATGTTGCCTCAGGTTATAAGGAATGCAAATGGTTGCAATATTGCTGTTGATATATGGAGTCTTGGATGCACAGTATTGGAAATGGCCACGACAAAACCGCCTTGGAGCCAGTTTGAGGGTGTAAGTTAATTATTTAATTTTTTTCTCAAAAAATCTCCATAGAAGTCCTCTGGTAGCAGCTTATTGTTAAAGTTAATGCTTTATGACCATTTCCTGCTCATAGGTTGCTGCAATGTTTAAGATTGGGAACAGCAAAGAACTCCCAGCAATCCCAGACCACCTTTCAGAGGAGGGGAAAGATTTTGTAAGGTGGTGTTTGCAACGGAATCCTCAAAATCGCCCTTCGGCAACTGAGCTTCTAGAACATCCATTTGTGAAGTTAGCTACACCTTTGGAAAGACCGATCTCAGGCCTCGAGCTTACTGACCACTCAAATGCAGTTAAATCTATGGTACTTTTCAACAAGCATCTTTAACTAGTTCGAACTCATGTATAGTTTGTTTTAAACTTTATTTTTATATCCAAATACAAGAAGAGTATCAACACAGCTCAACTGCATTAATTTTCAATTTTATCATTAAGAAACAATTTTGTAAATGAAAGTCAAAAGCGTTTGGTTGGAAGTTATATAATTTATGTTCTTCCAGATGGTGACAATTTAATGATGTCACATAAGCAACCCCACCTATTTTGGGGTTATGTTGAAATGAGAAGCTTCCAAAGAGTGTGAAACTGTTATGTAGTTGACAAGATTTCTTTTCTTTTTCTTTTTGTCTTTTTCACATGATCTCCACGTCATATGTGGCACATTTAATAGCTCATGTTGTGTCATTTAAGACATAGTATAGTATCTGCTCAGATATGTCTGGTATGAGAGAATATCAGGGAGGATTTGCCTTAGGGTTGTTTTTGTTTGCTATTTCTTCGCTTAAAGTTTTAGCTCTGAAGTAGAAAAATTCTTTTTGGTCAAGTAGGCTTGTACTATGCACACTACAATCTAATCTGGAAAGTTTTTTCTGATATCCAAAATTAATAGTTAATAACACAATCAGAACTGAGCTAAAGTGGTTATGTGTACATAAGACACTATTAGCCATCTAGAAGCACAGTAAGAAGTAAAAACTATGTTTTTTGGGGGTAAGTTAAGGTTTTTTTATTTTTATTTTTTATTAAGTAAAGTTACAAATAGAATTTCGAAAGATACTAAACAAAAAGGCAATAGTTGCTTTAAGATGGTGACAAACAAAATGAAAACCAGTCAAAGGAGAAAGATTCCTAGGCAGAACAACGAGATCAGACAAGTAGCCTATGTACTAATTCCTAGACAGATGTCTGCTCTTTTTCTTCTTGTTGGTACATGATATTATAGAATTCAGCTTTCGGAGCCATGCCCAGAGACATTGGTACCAATAAGAAAGTCTGCTGGTGTCATGTCAAAGGAAAGATCTAACTCTGGAGGCTCTTTAGCACTAGGAAACTCACTACGAGCACTATCAAAGGTGGCCTATAACCATCTGCTTCTGCTTTGCCTTTAGAAGTAAGTATAGTGGCACTTCCTTCAACAGGGACTTCAAGAGCGGCGGAGGGTGTAGCTTCAATTTGATAGCAACAGCATCGATAATCTCTTTACCCTTAAACTTCTTTCGTGTCTCAGGAGAGGGAGCCATATTCACCTCAGTGGGATCAAGCAAAGTCCCTTCTGCCTTCAACAAATAACCAACCAAAGCATGCCGAAAGACCGAATGCTTAGAGTACCCAAGGGTGTTCGACCGATATTCAATATCTAAAGGAATCTTTTCACCATTTAAATATCCAACCACAATTTGTGTTTACAAAATCACTATTAGTTCTCTTATCAACACAAACACAAGCAAAGCCCACTCTATTGTGTTGAGATGTAAAGGAGTCAGCCATTAAAGATTTTCCTTGCTAATTTGCTATATAACCGATGCCTTGCTTATTGGAAAACTCTATAGGCACGTCATGAAGCTTTAAGAATAAGGTTTTCGTTTGCTTCATTTGTTTCTTATTTGTTTAGTGTTTTATTGGCGTCTACTTGAATCTTGCATTTGGCCATGAATAAAACACCAAAAAAATGAAAACATAATTCTATATGTACCATTCTTCTAAATTAAAAACCTAACAAATGCTTATAAAGTAGAATTTATTTATTTTTTATTTTATTCATATTTAGAAAAATATCAATTAAAATAACCATTTATATTGTATAAAATATATAGTTTTAAATTTTCTCTATTAAAAGTATATGAATTTTTATTTTTTAACTCTAATACTTTAATTATCATTTTATCATAATTATAAAACAAAAACAGATAAAATAGTTTTTTAAACATTATTTTTTAGATAGATACAGAACCGATATAGAGAAAATACAGATAAAAAAACCACAATCCAAATAAGGCCTAAGAAAACAACTAGCTAAGGGTTAGGGATTTTTAATGACTCATGATTTAAACATTGTTTCCAGAGTTGGAAAAGGGATGTGCCTTTTACATTGCTCAATACTTTAGTAAGACCATGTTGGTCCCACAATGCACGAGCAATCTTATAACAATGGAAAAGGCAATGTTCTTACCAAGTAAACAACCATCTAGAGTAATTCTCCATAAGTTAGCACCAAATTCAGCCACCTCCAAAGGTGGAGTCACCACCAAATCATTTCCATCTAAAAAGTAGGGAACAATCAAGCTTAGGATTAGTAGAAGGGTCAAACCTAGCTTTCATATGTGGGAAGGGACGAGAAGGAGAAGGGTAAGATGAGAGAGGGAAGGGGAAGAAGCTGCATCCTTTTCGAATGGAAGAGGAGGAAAGAGGTGGTCAAAGAGACTTGGAGGAGTGTCAATGATAGAGGCGCACCCATTGGAGGAATAGAAGTAGGCCTAAAAGAAGATTTAGGTAGTGTTTGGTTATGCAATTTTTTTTATACTGAACTAGATAAAAAAATTTTGTCCCATGTATGATTTGTAACTTTACTTAATAAGTGGATAAAAAGTTGAGTTAATGAATTGGACAAAAAGTTTTGATTTTGTCCTATCTGTATTATGTTATAAAAATGAAATTTACAAGACAAAAACAAAAATTTGCATTCTCAAAAATACCTTTCCAAATTCATTGTATATGCATGGTTTTTTATTTAACATAAATAATTAATTTTTTAATAGATTGCAAATCTACGGCTTTTTATTTAATATTATCTATAATTTTTTTTAATTATATAATTTTAATAATCTATTCAAACTGTATTTCAAATAATATAAAAATATAATTAAAATATATATTAGATAGTATTGAAGATATAAATATCAAAATATAATAATGAATCGATTATTTACTTATATCAAGTAAGGGATAACAAAAAATTTTTGTATTTAGCACTGTACAAACCAAATATTATATAACAAGCATGTAATGTCTAATTTTCTTATATTTGTCCAGTCCAATTCTTTTTAGCCAGTTTAGTTTTTACAATTGAACGCTACCTTAAACTCTTGTCACTACTCTACCAATTTGTTGGTAGATGGAAGGAGTAATAGTTGTATCGCCAAGAGATTTCTTACCAAGTCAACTCTCCTCTAAAATTTTGGTGATAGTGGTCAAAGGTCGGTCGCTTTATTGCGGAGGAGGAGCTCATTTGTGGAGACATCTTGGTAAGACACTTCCTTGATAAGGGCCTTCCTCTTCTCAACTATTGAAATGATTGGTCATGTGGTGTAGCCGTTACAGTTTAACTAAAATATTGAGCAATTAAAAGGGTCCATCTATCTTTAAATTTGGAAATGACAGTCAGATTATGAGTCTTTGAAACTCATTGATACTTTGTCAGTTTTTCCTTATTCTTCGATAATTTAAATGTCCTTCCCAAGTGAAGGTTTCACATTTCTACCTATTTGGGTCAAGCTTCAAAATGTGCCTATGGAACTTCTCTATGAGCAAGACATTAGCCACATAGCAAGTTGACTACGAAACCTTTGGTGGTTGATTCCATTATAGATCAGGGTGGGATTTGCTTGTACTCGTGTTGCTATGAGTGCTGACAGTGACTTCGTTAAGACAATTTGGGTCAGATGTGTTGATGGTATTAGATCCCTGTGAAGGTTGAATACTGGTGGAACCTCCCGGTTGCTTTTAGCATGGGTCTTTGGACATATGTTGGTTGCTCGTTCAGCAAAGGCAGAAGAGCCCCTGCCTGCTACCTGTACTTGCTGCAGTGCATCTGGCTCCCTTTGCTATGACTGCAGCTGAATGCCTCAGATACAGAGACTACTGAGGCCCCTTTTCCTCAAGTTGATGGTGCTCCATTTCTTGCTTCTCCTAAGTTCGGGTAAGTTGACTAGTGCTGATGAGTTTTCAAAGCTAGAAACTTCATTTGATTTGACGCTTAAAAGATTTCCTTGTTCGTTCTAGAGTCTCCAGCCATGCCTCTTGCAAGCTGACCTCTAGAATACCACGTGCCTAGAAGGAAAAGAATAGACACAGGTCTAGGAACTAATGTGTAGGCTGTTGGCTTTCATTGAGTTGTAAGGTCCTGTTGCCTAGGAGTCCTCTTCCAGTGACTTTGTATCTTTGGGTTTCAACATTTTGCCCTTTCTTGTAATATTTTTATTTAGAAGAATTTAAATAAAAAAACTTCTAAATTACCCAAGAATGAAAACTCAAAAAATCTATGACGATGATAATATGGAAAAGGTAACCCGTGCCTAACCTGAAATTACAACCCCATTATGATGCAAAACGTCTCAAAAACTCAATTGCCTTCATCTTTTAGAATTTATGTTCCCCAATAAATAAATAGTCATGTCAGAGCCTTTGGGGTCATTGTGTAACAAAAGAAGTTGGGGGTATACACAAGTTTATATTTCATTACAACTTAGGTGGCTCCAAAACTGATGATTATTTATAACAAGGCGACTTAAAAAGATGTCTATGAATGAAGTGACTTAGAACCACATAAGTTGTGAATTTTGTCATTTGTTTTGAGCTGCATTGCTATTACAGCAGTTCAGCATATTCAAAATCTTTAGCAATGAACTTTTGAACATAAAGAATGGAATGCTCATGACATGATCTGCATTCTATCAAAAGCTATACTTGAAAGAGCCTACTCATCCTTGAGACTTCAATGTAGTTTCTACTTATAGATTGAATGATCTTGCTTTGTGCTTGAACATGCTGTCATCTTCTTGTAGGGCATTGGTCAACCAAAAACTCCTCCACCTGAGAGACTTGCAGTTCATTCTTCTAGAATAATCAAACCTGCAAGGTCTGTCTTTCTCTCTTCCACTCACACACATACACGTACCAACACATGCATGCGCACACGTCCAATTATTAACTGACTGCATCTGATGCACTTGTTTATATGCAGTGATGCCCATATATCGAGGAACGTATCATGTCCTGTATCTTCCATTGGAAGTCCTCATCTACATGCAAGGTCACCACAACATTTTAATGGAAGAATGTCTCCTTCACCAATTTCTAGTCCTCGCACTGCATCGGGTTCATGCACACCTTTAACTGGTGGAACCGGTGCAATCCCATTTCATCATATTAAGCAATCATTTTACTTGCACGAGGGATTTGGGAACACGCCAAAGTCATCAAATATTCCATTCATCAATGGCACCACCTATCATGACTTAAACTCGGAAATCTTTCGAGGGTTGCAGCCTGGTCATCACATGTTCCCCGAACTAGCATCCTGCGAGGGTGAAGTCCGAGGAATGCAGTTTGTGAGACCAACCCATGTGGAAATGCGTGATGGGCAGTCTGTGTTGGCTGATTGTGTATCTCAACAGCTTAGGGATCATGTGAAGGTGACCCCTTCACTGGATCTATGTCCAAGCGCTCCATTGCCCAGCCGCAGTAATGGGTTTTAAATGTGATGTGTTTTCCTGGTCCCATATAGTCAGAGCAGCTCTATATTCTGCCTCTGTTGCCAGTCATGATCAATTTGGCTAGCCGATGAAGTTCTAATGTGAACTGTTTGTCAAATAAAATAGAAGTGGCAGTGGATTGAGATTTTGGCCTTTGTTGTGAAGCAGCTTTTGACGGTGATACTTGGTTTTGTCCAAGCCAAGGGCCGCAGCGTGGTAGATCCTAAAGCTAATTATGTTCCAAGAACAGGATTTTCCCTGGGTGGCAGTTTATGGTTCCTCAGCACCAACTTGGGCAAAATTAAGCTTAAGCTGTTGCATATTGTTGAACTAATCCAAATCACATAGAATTTGTTATGATGCCGAGAAGAGGCTTTTGACAAAATATATGAAAGATTGTGGAGTATGGGGGAATGTATACCCTGCAGATCGGCATCTTTAGGGGAAATTTTAATTTGCACAGGCGTTGGTGTATGGACTTCTTTTTTTCTTTTCTTTTTTTTTTCTCCGTTTGGGGTCAAAATATTTGTACAGATGTTGCAAATCAAAACTGAGATCGGTAATGCTGGGTTAATATACCAACTCACTTGTATGTTTCGACTCCTGTATGATTTGTTGTACCACAATATAACCCAAGGAAATTTACAAGATTCAATTTGATTCCAGCACATTGTATCTCTCTGTTTTAGGCAATAGCCTCATGATCACGAGGGCCGGCAGTAATTGAATATTTCTTTATACTTTGGGCATCCATACAGCTCCGTGCAGAGTGGTTCCCAAAAATGACTGTGAAACTGAAAATTACAGACCTTTGCTAAATTTTCAGTTTCTATGTTTGGTCACTGATTCTCAACTCCTTCCTTTTTACATTCTATTAGATCACTCCACTGTATTAAACTGATTACTCAAAAACTGCATCTTGATAAAAATGCATTCACACTTCACTGAGGGCATGCAAAATCTGTTCCTCTTTTTGGTTCGTACGCTCTGTGTTTTGTCTTCCTCAAACATCTAATTGTTGTGTAGCAAAGTAATAGATCAAACCTTGCGGTTGCTTTAAATGATCACGTAATGCTTCAATTGGTCATGGAAGGTGGAAGCTGTGGTTTTGAGCCCAGTGACCACCGTCTGTCACAATGTATTCAGATCCACGTAAATACAATAATTTCTTGTGGCGTTTGAATTGGCTCTTCAGAACCTGAGCTTGATTTACATGTTATAACTTTCTAAATTAGCCACAAGGATCATTCATCCACATTCCAGGACCATAAATCTTTCTAAATGATCTAGATACAGGCTGCCGTTAAACATATCGCAAGTACTTGGAGAAAACAGAAAGAGAGTATGTATTCCTTGATCTTGTTCGTAAATCCTTACATGCAGGGAAGCACTGTTAGGTTTTCTCTTTTTTAAATTACTATTATATGAACTATATAATTTAGGATGATGTGGATGGGGAAAATTGGACCAGCGTTCACCCTTTTGTAAGAAAAAATTCTTCATGCTAACCGGCCTTCAAGGCCTCGGCAAGCACTGCTAGCCGTCAGTATATGTTCATGAAGAAGGATGAGATCCCTGTATCAGAAGCATGCTTAAGTCCCACAGTTTCTTTGCCAACTCAACATTCCTAGCATGAGGACTTGTTTCAGCTACGTTGCAGTCTGCAAAGTACTTTCCACTCGTTCCTTGAACCTGAGGATGCGATGCCACGAAACACGTAGTTGCCGCTCCCTGTAATGATCTAAATCGAAAACGTTCAGAGCAAGAATGCGGCTGCAGCTGCTAGAGATTTTGGACAAACAAACTGTTTCGTGCTACCAAAGAACATATATTAAGGTGCAGTATGACCCTTCAGAGATGGTGAGTTGTTCTTGGAAGTGCTCGTACCTATGCTTACCTGTTGAACAATTTTCAATATGTAATTTCCCAGGTTATGGACAAGACCTGTATAAAAACCGAAAAAATTAATTATGTCTCTTCTAGAGGAAAAGAATGATAGTTGATGTGCTTCTTTTGGAAGAGAATACTTGAATGCACTATAAATGCCACAAAAACTAGTTTGTCGCCGGAAGACAAGTAAAAAATATCGAAACAGTTTACACACAACTCATGGGTCATCTTATCAGTCTAGGTAAATCGCTTTTCAGTCTCATATTGTAATTCTGTATGTAGAAGCTTTCTGATTTCAGTCCTTGTGTTTTTATCCATTTTGTGGGTGATTACTTCAATGAGAATTGCTGCAACTAACATTTCTTTCAATGAAGTGAACAGCAGAATATCGCTTGCGTGTTTTATATGTTGCTTCCATGATACATAATTAACATGCTTCACAACATTCTAGGATATTATACTGAACCAAATATATGGCAATACTTCATTTATTTATCAATGTTGCACAACTCAACATAAACCTGTAAGACCAATACAGACTTGAAATTATTGATTAGGTGCAAATAGACTCTTGTGGCTCCAAATAAGTGCCTCCTCTTCACTACTGAAAATATGTGTTTGCCTCCATAACCATCGCTAAAAAATCCAAACCATCACTATTTATGAGGCTTTTAGCACAGGTTTGGGGCTCTATTCATGGCTGCAAGGTGAATATTAAAAGTTATGGAGAGTTGAAGATACATTTTGGAAATTTAGAAGGCTCAATCTGTCTTAATTAATAATATTTACTAAAAGCTCTAAACATCTCTATTTCACACATCTAATCTAACCGCAGGATCTGGAGCTATAATAGCTACTTCATTCAAAACTTCAGCTGAAAGATGCACCACAGAAGTCAGGAAGTTACTGCTAACAAAATTATGATGACGAAAAAGATTGGTTGTGATTGCTCCTGGATGAAGGGAATTTGCAGTAATCTCCACCTTTTCATCCTGTCCAAAATAGCATCAGCTGTCAAGGAAGTTCTGTGAACTGGACTTAGTGATTAGACCATCTGTATGATTTGCAGCATTATGCTTACCTCCTAAATTTATTTACAGAATTAGTGGAGCAGGTAGAAGATGATGAGATATGCAAACTTTTAGCTCTCAATAATTCATCGGCTTCATGATTTTATTTTTTTCATTATATCACATAACTTGTAGATTCAGTACCACAACCAGCTGACTTAAAAAGCTGAAACTTGAAAATATGGTGTGTGCATTTATATACATTACTTAACGATCTCCCCCAACTTACAAATTAGAAATTTAGATTGAAACCTATCAAGTGGATGACTTAATTAGAATGTGTGAAATAGCAGTGTAGAGATTTAAACTCTTGACTATCTACTCCGGAACCATGCAAGATTTAGTATTTGCTATTCTAATACCGTATTAATCTATAAGTTTAAACTTATAGATATATTGTGGAATGTGAACTGTTGTATTTATTAATTATCAGTAGGCACCTTTAGATGGCTTGCAAGTTCATCAGCATGTAGGACATTAGCAAGCTTTGATTGGCCATATGCACTTAGACTGTTGTACCTGCAAATAGTCCACAGCACTGGTCAGCTAAATATGTAAGATTTTATTACACTTGAGTTATACCATTCATTCATCTGATTGAAGCATTTAAGAGCCATTACCCTGATTTATCATTGATACTGTCTAATCGAATTCCTTCCGGATAAGAAAACTTATGACGGCAAGAGGAAACGTTTACAATCCTTCCTTCTTTGTGGCTTTCCCGTCTTCTTCATGGATTCCAATAAAAGATTGGTCAAAAGAAAATGACCCGCAACAAATGACATCCTCAATAGACGTAAAATGTGTATTCTTTTCCTTCATATCAGAGTGTTAAACCACAAAAAGGTTCCAATTCGCCTGGACAGTTAAAAACAAGATTAAAAGCTACAAGTACTAAGCATAACAAGAAGCTATCAGAAAGTGCTTTTCTTGCATTTATCATATTGAAAGACTTTACCTAAGTGATTTGATGCAAAGTGTAGTTCTACCTTGTCTTTAGAGAGCATAAATGGTGTAGCCATGATTCCTGCATTGTTGCTATGAAACATAAAAAAGACAAAAACATGATACTACATAAGTAATTTGCTCCGCATAAAATCCAAAACAACCCAGAGAAGTAACATCAAGTAATTCCTCCCCCAGCAATAAGGCTAGCTACATCAATATCTTCAAAGTGTTCAGAAACAGAGATAACTGCAAATAAACCCTCAAACTATTGGTCCAGTGTTTGTACGCCCCAAAAACTCTAAAAACGTCACTTCATTTTATATTAACTTTTGAAAATATGCATTTACATCCTCAATTGCCCCAAAAGGTTCTAAATCATCACTAAAAGCCTCATTAATAGCGATGGTATTACGAGTTTTACCTACGGTTAGAGAGGTAAGTGCATATCTTCAAAAGTTATGGGGATCTAAAGTAAGGCTTTGAAAGTTTATGAAAAATATTTGTATCAAACCAAAGTTTAGGAGGTTTATTTGCAAACTTGCCCCTTTCGGCTTTCGGAAAACTCATGTGAGCACTCGCACTCATAGATTGCTTCATCATTGTGAAATGGGCAGAGAATACATGCATTGTCGGCATTTTTATTAAGTGCTTGATGCTCATCCCACATGCCTTTCCTCTCACAATAGAGGTAGCCCTTTTCACATGGCAATCTCTGCATAATTAGCCCCCAAAAACCCTAACCAGTACAGTCATTGCCGTCATGTTTGTGAATAACTCACATAAGGATGTTCAGTGCCAGACCGGAGGCATTGAACTCTGATGCAAAGTTCCTCACTGATGCCAATGAACTTAAATCCAATTCCATGGCAGTTATTTTTGCAGCAGGATTTTCCTTTTCAATTGCTTCTTGGACCTCTCTTGCAGCAGCCATATTTCTCACCCCCATAACTACGTGCACACCACGCAAAGCAAGAACACGTGCGGTTTCTGCGCCAATACCACTTGATGCTCCTGCAGCAGCAACAAGAAAAACACGGGTAAAATTGTAATTTGCAATCATAAAGTTCTTATAGAATAGAAGCACCCAGATGTGTTATCAACATCTAACAACAGGCTGACCTCGAATCAGTGATCCTATATCAGTGAACAGATATATATATATATATATATATATATACTGACTCTTGCAAAACATCACTCATTTAGGATGGGTTTGTTTCACGGAATATGAACAAGAAGTGAACTGAGACAGATTAACTCCACTATGAATTTTTAAGTACCCTAGATACTATTAATCCATGTTCGGCTATTCTAAGTACTAAATTTAACATTTCAAATACTTGTAATTAGGAAACACGAGATTATCGCAAAATTCGAATCAGTGATCATATATCAGTGAACAGTTATACATATATATTTATATTTATATATACTGACTCTTGCAAAACATCATTCGTTTAGGATGGGTTTGTTTCACGGAATATGAACAAGAAGTGAACCGAGACA
The DNA here is from genome assembly GCA_024138015.1 of Lumnitzera littorea. Classification (NCBI taxonomy): domain Eukaryota; kingdom Viridiplantae; phylum Streptophyta; class Magnoliopsida; order Myrtales; family Combretaceae; genus Lumnitzera; species Lumnitzera littorea. Next base: position 124,235,987 of record JAMXBB010000003.1, on the reverse strand, counting down.
GATCAACTCCACAATGAATTTTTAAGTACCCTAGATACTATTAATCCATGTTCGGCTATTCTAAGCAATAAATTTAACATTCCAAATACTTGTAATTAGGAAACAGGAGATTATCGCAAAATTACTTCTAACGCGAAGGCTTTAAGTTGTATAAAAATGGAACTAAGAGATGAAGTACCGGTAACAATGGCTCAGCCGTTGAAGCAGCTGAGAACCCTGAAGGGCCTTTCCTGCTAAACATCCACATCCCCTCCTCTCTCTCTCTCTCTCTAAAGTTAGTGCGATGGTGTTTGGGAATGGTATGTTTATTTTCATAGCAGATGACTAATTGTAACTGTTCGTTATTATAGGTTTACGGTTATTTATTTACTTACTTATTTTTAGTTAGAATAATATTAATGGATATTCTCCAATAGGCGATAGATGTTAGATTATTTTAAATGAAATTTTTATTTTAAAGTTGTTCGATATACCGTTGGCCCAAAAAAAATAAAAAAGAAGAAGAGTTCTTTGATATACGGATTAGTACAATCCTTTTGAATATTATATTTCAATAGTGACTGAAATTCTCTCTAAAGTTTTACTTCAGTAAGAATAGTCTCTAATCTTCTTAATTTTCCTATTATTTGTAATTTTATTTAACTCTATAAAAAAGCACTCTATTCCTTTTTAATTAATCAGTCCACTACAGGATGGGCATTTCATTTTAAATGTATAATATTCAGTTATATATATAGTTAGTCAAGAAAAAAAAAAAAGCCTGATAATAAGAAATTCAAATATAACATTGTCTAAATACTTCCATTTTCTAATTAGTATTTTCTTGGATTAACTTATCCTAGGTTTTTGGGCACATTACAATTATACCTCTTGAAAACCACCAATGTTCTAGAAAAATACCGGATTTCTAAAATTCATTTAACAAATTGGTCTTCTACATCAATATATACATATAACATTAAAGCCAATTCCTCATGGTCAATATTTTATTGGTGAATATGGGTCAAGTTAGACAATAAATAGGCTTCAAAAATTTATCCAACTATATGTAATAATAAAAGCCGATTTACTATGACATTGAATGGAAAGTTTTTCAAAGGGTCTAAATTGTTGCAATTTGGATTTTCCCATATTTCAATAACTTTCAAAAAATGCTGCAGTAATTTTCGCCGATCTGTTTCATTACTTGAAAAAATGAGTAATTTGACTTCTTCAAAACGATTTCTAGGACAAATATAAATATTGCAAAAAATGATAAATATCCTTGTTCTTATCAAAGCAATTGTAATCTTATAATATCGCTATCGATCTTCTATCAAGATGGAAGAGGATTTGAATTCTCTCTTTCTCATAATTAACATAAAAAAAAAAAAATCCATGGTCTTGGTAAAACAAATTTCACATATATATATATATATAATATATCTGTGCCATGAGATGATGTTATTGTTCCCACTAATCTGAAACCTGAAGAATTTCAGGTAATGACTTTAGTTTGATGAAATCACATACCACCTAAACAAACATGGGACAAAAATTACAGAAGATACATCACTTGACCAAATTCATGCTAAAATCCCAGAGCTGCTTCGCCAGTCCCATATCCTGGCCCTTTGAACTTGCCTTTCCCAGGTTACTGTCAACAAAATATTCACCACTAACCCCCTTCACTTGAGGATTTAACGCCACAAAGCATGTAGTGGCTGCGCCCTGACATCAAATATCAAGTAAGTGCATTCCATCAACAATTGGGCTAACGTCACGATCACTACTTAAAATTTAGATGGTATGTCTTTTTTTTGTTTCCCACATAGCTTTAGCACTAATAAATGTTACTTCAATCGAAATTTTACTTATCAACTTTACTATACTGAATATCATACTCAATTCTATTTTGACATCACTCAATATAGTCCTCAATTGAACTCCAATATCATTTCCTCTTTCATAGTTAGCACCTTTACGGATGTTTACATGTCCTTCTTTCGACTTGTTTGCAACACCATTTGTCGAAATGTACAGATGAGATGATGGAAGTAAGAAAATTTAACAGAGGCATAACTACTGACAAGTAAAAATTCAATTGTATATGATATTTAGTAATATACCAACGGTCAAATACCAAATTTAAAAGGCACTCGGAGTTTATGTAGTTATCGTGACATTACCCCATTACCCAAAGTATATGTAGCACTTACCTGCTGAACATTTTTAAACACAACTTTTGCAAGCATATTCAACACACCTACCTCAAACAAGAAACAGAGATAAGTGTCAATATAGTAACACAAATCCAAAAGGCAACACACGAGCATTTACTAATGGAGATTCCCTGCATCAAGGAATTTCTAATGTGATAACTTGGGGTTGGTAAATTTAAAATGAACAAGAAAATTATCGCTATGCGATAAAGAAATGGGATACCAAGTGTATTTATGTTCCTCAACATAAAGAAGCAAGTAAAATTGTTTTGAATAAGTGGACTAGTAAAACATGGGTTCAAGACACTTAAAATGGATACTCTTCTGTTCACCGATTTCTACATAATTCAGGCATACTGTGCAACATGGATGCAATCACTGAACAAACAGATAGATAATCACCATTAGTGCCCATATGCCGAAAAAGATTTGTAGCAATTGACCCTGGATGAAGAGAATTGGCAGTTATGTTCACCCCTTCTTCCTGCAACGGCAAAATAAATATGCAGTAGAATTCTCGCACTTTTGAGAGTACAGGTTGGACTGTTGAGGTGCTGCATCTACTCATATTTATGGATGTGAAAATTGATGTACATAAAGCTGATTGACTTGTTTTTCATGGCAATAACCTCATGGGCGTGTTAGTTTAGCAGTGGTATCTTATAAGTGCGGAAAACACCAATGGATAATGAGGAAAATGAGTTACTCTTTTCAAAAATGGAAATCATCTCCCCCGATTTCCATAAACTACCACTGCTAAACCAACAGTTTCTGTAAGGGTTAACTATCACTATAGTTATTGGTTATATATATCTCTTGCCATCACCTCTTGTTAAAAGCTACTAGTAATTGCAACCTCTTGAGACTACTAACACAATGTTTAGTGATTTTGAAGCTTCGACTATAACAAATGAAGAAAAAATTCTGAAAAATATTTTCCTTAAAACAAGCATACCCTAAGACAAGGTGACAGTATTCCATAACAATTGAGTCACTTAGCTTTCATAAGCTACTTCTCATAACAATTATCCAAAGTACGAAAAATTACAAAGCATCACACAAAAGGAACTTTTGACATGCCTTTACTTCTATCAACTCAAAGCCATGAATATGCTACACAAAACCTTAATATGTCATACTAGATTGAGTTAAGGACTAGATATTGACGTGCATAAGATTCCAATTCATACAGTTAGTAAAGAGGCTCCTGGAAAGAATTTGACCAAATGAAGCTCAAATTCCATACCTTTGATGGCGGCACGAACATAAGAGACTAACCAAGGCATCTGGCGAAGAGATTTGAAGATAGATAGCAACTAAAGTTATTGAGTTTAGTGCCACAATTTCTAATATAAAAGATTAAGCATGTATTTATAGGATGAGCTTATTACTTAACCTTCGCTTGTAGGTAGGGATTTTGATTAAGACCTATCAAAGGGAAAACTTAATTGGAAAGGGGTTTAGTAGCAATGCACGGGGTTTGATCCCCCTACCTCCTATTGTGGTGGTATCATGTTAATTTTGGCCACATAACCAGCATGCCTGAAAGCTTAGATCTTTCAAATTAGTTGATTGTGAAAATAAACTTTAACATGATCAAAGACGGTATGAGAAATTATGGGACAACAAAATACAAAAGCTACTCTAACAATCTTGATGTCTCCAATTTGATGCAAGGAGAAAATAGAGCAGTGGCAAACCGAAAAAAAAACTCACAAAGAATGTCCCTTGACTCCATCATGCAAAAAATTTAGTAGTCGACTCCACTGTGTTTGATCAATACTTTAGTTCTTCTACTAGAATAGTACCTTTAATTGTCTTGCAAGCTCATTGGCATGTAGCACATTGGAAAGCTTTGATTGGCCATACGCTGCAAATCTTTTGTACCTGTAAAAAGGAATCTGGGCATAATTATGGCCAAACACAAGGTTTTAATTTTTGCCATTGATAGGCGAGGAATTCACAGATGCAACCTCAAAAACCTCTGCCGCTCTGTCAAAGATCTAAATGCTTTGCTAGCTGATTATGAGTTATATTTCCAATTGGAATATTACCAATAAACAAGGAAAGAGTTCAACTGCAACTCTATTGGATGTCTCCAAATAGTATAAGTGCAAAGTGTAGTTTCAAACAAAATTCAAAAATCGGATGAATGCATAAATTAAAGTTGTTTGTCTGTCATATAATGTTCTAGCGCAAGAAAAACACGAGCTGATGAATGTTATGGTGCTTCTCATTCTAGAACTTAGATACTCCCTGATGAAACTAGATAATTAATATATTCTTGACAATCCTGAATGCAAAAGCATCAATTATTTTGGGTTTCAATGTCATATAGCTGCTGGTGTATTACCCTGCTTCATCATTGAGTTTAGAAAATCGAATTCCCTCACGATATGTAAAGCAGTGAGCCACCGATGAGACATTCACAATCCTTCCCTCTTTACCACTTTTATGCGCTGTCTTCTTCATGTTATCCAACAAAAGATTCGTCAAAAGAAAATGACCTGCAAAGAAACTCCGAAAGATGAGGCATCAACCCAGCAATGCACAAAATTGATAGGCTATTGTTGGAACTTTTTTTGCTGATAAAAGCAACAGTGGTCAGGAATGACACATTGTAAACTTCATTCATAAAAGGTGATACTGCTGTAACATGCACATTCCTAGCACAGGTAATTAGAACTAGGGATGCAAATGAACTGAGTAGACTTGAGTGGTGTTGAGCTCAAGCTCAACTCTTTGGGCTCCATCAAGCTTAAACTTTTTGAGCTCCAGCTTGACTAGATCTGCTACTTCTGCAAGCTCAAGCTCTGCTCATTTAGGCTTGACTATTTAGAAAAATTTATATCCTTTTTAATTAAATTTGTATTAGAGTTAAAATATAACTCAAGTTTGATATAGCTCAATTTATACTGAAGCTCAATTCAAGCTTGATTGGGCTTGTGAGCTCATTTAGCTAAATAGATTCAAGCTCATGCTTGGCTCAACTATAATTGAATCAAAATCTGGCAAATGTCAAGCTGAGATTGAGTAGCTTGTAAGTCAGCTTGGTTCATTGTGCATCTAAATAGAATCACCAAGTGCCTTGCTACAAAACTCTACCTTATCTGACTTTCATGTTACTTTGCCCTTATCAATAGTTAGAGGCTCCTCAACATCTACATGTTTAAATCCTTGCTTTGAACTTCTATTTTCTATTTATGGATTAACATCTTCCAAAACTTCCTAATTCAACTTAAAACCATCTAAAATGTGCAATATATAGAAAACATACTCTGTAGACGACAATAACCTAACATCAACTCTCAAATGATGGCGCATAATTAAGAGACAAGTATAGTCTTGAACCGTAAAGTTCCTCACAAAGAATCTTTTCCATATTAATATTGACAGTTAAAATCTGAACATGATCTATAGACCATATACCTAGGTGGTTCGTAGCAAACTGTAGTTCGATCTTGTCTTTTGACAGCATGAAAGGCACAGCCATGATTCCAGCATTGTTGCTTCCATAGAAAGAGAAAAAATACAACACTTATTTCAAGATATTCAGAAATTTTCAGACTGAAATTTCACATATTTGTAAGCTAGACCGGGAGAAAATGAACATTAGTGAGTACGTGTTTCATACATAAGGAGATTCAGTGGACGACCCGATGAGTTGTAACTCGATGCAAATTTCCGGACAGAGTCCAATGAACTAAGATCCATTTCCATGGCTTCTACTTTTGCAGCAGGAATTTCTTTGACAATGGCCTCCTTCACATCTCTACCCACAGCCATATTCCTAACCCCCATAATTACCTGTACACCTCGTAATGCAAGAACACGTGTAGTTTCTGTACCAATGCCACTCGATGCTCCTTTTTGAGAAGGAACCACATATTAGAAACTTAAAAAAAAAACCTATACCAAAGTCTTAGACACCTCAATTATATGGATTAGGTTGCTCTATGTGAGTAACAAAATCATGAAAGATGGCAGGCAAAATACAACTAAAAGTATACAGTAATCAGTGTGTATCATAGAAAGATCTCAGGACAAATGCAATGTTCTACAAAGTTGTCTAAATACGCAAGCAAAAAACTTACCACCTAGGTTAGCACCACAACCATTTTATTTAAAAACTTAAGCTCCTAAATATAGAGTGCACTTTTAAATTTATTTATAAACACTTGGCACTTCCCTACCCTTGTGCGCTGTAACTTTGACTAGAGCCCAAAGAATACAACTTGATTCAATGAGTGTGAAATGATTGTGTAGAGATTCAACTCATGAACTTCCAGATATCATATCATATTAAGGTTAGCATCACAACCGTCTTATCTAAAAACTTAACTCGTATCTATGAGAAGGGCTTTAATATTTATTCCTTAACAATTACAAGCCATGCTGAATCAATTACCAGCGCATCACAGCTAAGACCACTGGACAGGTTCTCATCCACGAAAAATTCTGAAATTGCACTCTAACTGGTAATGCTTGCTTTCATAGAGGTTTTATGTGAAGTAGCCCCCCTATCACACAGGTGGAGTTGGTAGTACAAAACATATGCTATAAGAAAATGAAAAACAGAATCAATGAAGTAGTTTTCTTTACTACTCACTCCTGGGATGATCTATTGCAGCACCAGCACACCAATGAATTTTGAAGAAAAGCTAAAAACCCCCACAACCGTGAATCAGGCTAATGGATTGGTATATTTACCAGAATTATTAATCACCAAATGAAGATAAAGGGTAATGTGCTATTACTATTGAACCTACACATGCCTAACTCATATACTGAAATTAGCCAAGGGGTGATACATCCTCCATTTCAATGTTACACAAATTGGATAACTATGCCACAGAAAGGAGAAAGAAAATATCCGGTTAGAAGATACTAATACCAAAATAAAAATATAAAGCCTATTCATCAGGTGTAATTGAGTTGAGTTGACATGGCATAATACTAACTTGAAGCTCGAAGCCGAGCTCCCAACTCCATTTGTACATACAGACTGAACAAATAAACATTTATCGATCAGGTGTTTGATGATCACAAGTATACTCAGGCTCTTTTAAAAGAAATATGTTATTCCAAATCGAAACTCATATATAACTTGAATTGGATAATATTCACAATAAGAGTTTTAGCTTTTTTAAACAAAGCAATTCATATGAGAGGCTCAAGCTCCCCTTGACTAGATATCTTGGTAATTTTAATTCAAGATCACTTGTTGCAATCAAATAAATTTGGGTGAATATAGGCTGAGCTAAGCATGTCTAACTTGCATTACTAGTATTTACCACACTCTAATGAAATGTGTAGAAATCAATAGAAATTAAAAGAATGGAAATGGAAAGAGAAGAAATGTTATTTATTTTTTGTATCTTGATATTTAAGGAAATAAGCTATTTAACATACTTTATGTAGCAAACCTAGAAACTAGGGGTATTTTTGTAACTTTAAATTATTTCTATCCGTTTCTATGGCTTTCTCTACAAAGTGACTTTAAAAGTGGAAAACTTTCCACTCTTTTTCCATTAATTTCCTTAAAATTTCACTTCAATTTTAAATTGCCAAACACAAACTTTCCATTCATTTTTATTGATTTCATTTGATTTCTAGCAATCCAAACGTAGTGTAAAAACCTTTAAAAGATTCATTGATTGTGATATACCACTCGAAGGGACGGTCAGTGGCATGAACCAATAGAAATGCAGACTGGTGAAACCTGTTTTGAAGGAACTACCATGAAATCATGGATGCTTCTTACACTCCGAAAGTTAATCATCCTAAACAACATATCACTTGTATTGAAACCTTTCCCGGATTTACCAGGACATACAAACTCAACATAGAAACAAACAACTCTTAAGTAAAATTCTGTCCCATATCACTAAAACTAAGAACACCCATGAAATTGAATTGTTCGTCTTACGTGACTAAATCATATATAGACCTCCAATATTGAAGTAAACATGATGGATAAAAAGTGAGGAGACCTGTGACAATGGCAGTGAGACCAGAACCATCAATTCCTTCTGTAACATCCTCGGCTGTGGAAGAAGATGAGAACCCAGATGCACCTTTTCCCTTAAAGAACCACCACATCATGCATTAACATGCACTTTACTCCAATCTTTTTTTTGCCTCTTTGTTCCCACGGTTTGTAACCAACGAAGAGTTGAGATTTTTAAGTGATGATGTGCTAAGTCGGAAAAATAAAAAATAAAAAATAAATGTTTTTCGAAAAAATGGGTTCACAATGCATGAACTTGAACAAAGAATTTCATGCCTGATCATGAAAAATTGTTTTATTAGATTTTTTTTTTTCACTTATGATATAATTTAGAGGAGAGATTATTAAAAGAGTAGCTATCGGTATATTCATATTATGTGTATAAAAATTAATTCTATTATTTAATAAAATAAATTATACAGTTATTTTAAATTTATAATAAAACATTTTATATTTACTATTACAAATTTCATTTTTAATGTATTTATATAATTTATAATTAATTTTTTTCAAAAATCACATGAATGAAAGAAATTATAAAAAAAATAGTTTTATTGGAAATTGTAAAAAGAAAAGAATAAGAAAGTTGGAGAAAGAAAAAATAGGAAGAGAATATATATAATTTTAGTATTAATTTTTTTTATTAATTAGTATTTTATATTGATCTAAATAGTAATTTTAATTATAATAGTTACTTAAACCTCTAAATGATTTAATAATATAAATATAGATTATTTTGTAATTTTATTTTTATTTTTTAAAAAACCAATCTCATAAATTTTAATAAAATTGTAAATAAATGATGAAATGAAAGGANCGTGTGGCATCTACGACTCTGTATTCCTCTAAATGATTTAATAATATAAATATAGATTATTTTGTAATTTTATTTTTATTTTTTAAAAAACCAATCTCATAAATTTTAATAAAATTGTAAATAAATGATGAAATGAAAGGAGAAAACATTATATAAAAAATGCGGATAAGAGAGTATATATGCATCTGTGATTAGTTGGATACACGGAGATAAAATAAAAAATAAAAAAAAAACTGGGGAGCAAATATTTTTTGGCATGATAATGCTAACTTTATTATTATTTTTTATTTCAACAATAGATATTATAACTAGAAAGGATAATCCACACCGCTGGTTATACCTCTAGCTATAAGAGGTTTAGTTATGATATATCATGTTTATCAAATACTTATTTATAATTTTAAAATTCCATCAATTTTTCAGTATATACTGCCACAAGTAACTGATGACAAAAAGAAAAAGGAAAAAATATTTAAAAAATCACTATCTTATAAATTAATACCTTTTATTTTCCCTCGCTTTCGACTCCAATTACCGGAATTGCCAAACACCTTGGAAGAGTTATGGTTCTCGTGAAGTGGATATCCGCACATTACTGTGTTAATGGGTAACGATTGACAAGACAGCGTAACATCAGTGCACGACATGATTTTACGTGGCGTGCGCAAAGGGGGATTCCATTATCACGTGCGTTCTCATAAAATAAAAATATCAGACATGACAATCAAGATAATTCCAATCCTTCCTTTTCTATTTTGATGGAATTAATATATTTTTTTTTATTTTATTATTAATTTAAATTATTAAATTTATAATTAATTCAATAATTTAGATTTAATAGAATATAAATCAAAATTAAGATAAATGATTGAACCAAACTCGTATAAAGTAATAACATACTTGTTAAAAAAATCCCTATGATTGGGATCCAATATCATGTTATGTTTAGGAAGAAGAAAAGAATTAGGAAGAATGAAAAGTGGAAGGAAAAAATTAATACACATTTTTATTTGGATTAAAAAAATAATATAAAAATAATTTTTTTTAAATAACATTTAAAAGTACTTTAAACTACTGAATTATTGTACTATCTTAAAAAATGATAACAAAACTTTAAAAAGTAAGGGTATAATTAAAATTTCAATAGCTTTCCATCTCAAATTATTTTAATTTAAAAAAGAAAAAAATTTGAACTCTAAGAAAAAATATCTTGAAATTTATGTTTTCCTTTCACTTTTCTCTCCTCTCAAATTTCTTCATCCATCCCAAACATAGTGTCACGGATTAGAAATTGATATTATTTAACATGTTCACATTTTAAAAATCTTATTGAATTTGTATTAGTTTATTGCTTAATCTCAAGATGTTTGTGTAACATGGAGTTTGTTTTTCACATCCATCTTTGTTTGCTTTCTTTCTTTTCTTTTTTAAATCCTATCATGTTCAATATTATTATTTTAGTAATTTTCATTAGGAATTGTGCCAACCAAATAGAACAAAATTAATATACACAAAGAAAAAAAAAACTGCCAAGAAACAAACAAAATTAAATTAAATAATATAAACATATAATATGATGTCATGCCTAAGTTCTAAACTTATATCATTTAATAGTAAGACCATGCATAGCATTAGTGTTGATGGACAATGGTCTCCATGCCCAAACCAACCTATTTAAAGTATAGGCCAAGTTCTTGAAACCCAATCCAAACTATCTTCTCGAACCAAGTTCCTTGTTGCTTGGATATCTATGATAAAGCTAAAGCTAAGCAACCTAAAAGCTCCACCGACCTCACCTAAGTCAATAGCCTACATTCCAACTTAAGCAAGCACAGACTTCTGAATCCTTAAAGCCCTAAGGCTCTAAGCTAATGTTAACCAAGCCTAGTCTAAAGCATTCAAAACATGCCATGTAGGAATGAATGAGCAAAAATGGAAGTTGAATAACTACCTTCATCATACTCCTACTCTAACAAAATGAGAAACATACCATTAGTGTTATGATCCACTTTCCTAATTTAGCTCGACCCCATTCTTGTAAATAGAGGATGAAACCTTCATGTAATTCACTTAAGCACTCATATAATTTAGCATACATATGCTCCTATACTCTCCTTTACTCTCTCCAACATCTTGCTAACTCAAGCATTAAAATAGCCTCATTAGAACACCTCGTATCTCTCTTTGTTGCTCGAGTTTGCTCTTTTGGAAGAGTTCATTCGCTCAATCAAAGCTCTCAAAGCCTTGTTTAAGAACATAAAATAACAATTAAATACCAAGTACTATCTTATGGTTTAGTATTTTCCCCCTTTTTGCAGCCTTAAACCAAATTATAAGGTTTACTTTATTTATTATTAAAAAAAAAGGCGATTCAATTGATTCACAACTTGAATTGTAATTACTTCTTAAATTTTATACTTTAATTCTTTGAGCTTCTGAGAGGAAAAAAACATAATAGAAAATAAGTTAAATCCAAGTGACCATTTAACTTAAATAGATTATTAGACTCAACAATCATTATTATAATTGTCTGAAAGGAGAACATACAACTATTAAAGATTATGTAATTGTTAATTGTTAAATAAACATACAATTGAGTTTACTAGTCAACAACATGTCTAAACGAAAACAAAGAATGAACATTAAACAATGGGTACCCCTCTACTTGGTATATTTGCTAATTAGCAAATTGCTATTGAAATGAAGCTCCCTAAGAGACATGGTAGCCTTAGTATCTATCTTGGAACTCTATAAATGAAATAAAGCTTATGGCTAAGCTAGCATGGAATCTAAAGAACATGAAACTTTTCATGGATAGAAATATTAAAAAGCTAAGTATAGGGTTAAATGAATTGAATGCTTTTGTTCCTTACTTAGCAAGTTCTGCTGCAACTTTTGAAGAATTATATACTAGTCTACTTGGACATGCCCAAAAAGGGATAAATCCAGGTATTGTTATGTTTGTTTTGTGTTTCATGATGTATAAATGAACTATATAATGCTTATGTCTTGAATGTATTTCCTAATTTGCTTAAAAAAAAAAGTATAGGCATGAATAACTTTATCACTAAAATGTTACCCTTAAGGTGTTTTACATCATTTGAAAATGTTTTGAATTTACTAACACTAAGCACAGGCAAGAGCAAACATCCTAAAGTCACTAAATAGGTAAGCCAATAAAATCTACACTAAAGCAACTTTAATGCAATCTAATCTACAAGGAGATGTCCACCAGCTTCTCTAGTGTAGCAATGGTCTAAAATATTAACAATTACTTGGTCAAGACAACTTTTGGAAAGATATGATTAGGGTTGTATGAGAGGCCTATTACTCACGGGCTACTCGAACTCGATTAACTCGAGCTCAATAAGTAAATAAGCCGAGCTCGCATTTAAAATGAAATTTATTTATTTAAACGAGTCGAGCTTGAGCTACTCTTGAGCTTTTGTTTAAGCTCGCAAGCTTGATAATATAATAATATATTTATATATAATAATACATATTATATATAATTTAATAATATATATACTTTATATGAAAAGCTTTTAAGCTAAGCTTAAGCTCATTTACATAAACGAACTCGAGCTCGAGCTCACCTAGACTCGTTTATGTAAATAAGCTTTCGAGCCGAGCTTGGACTTCAACAAATCATCAACAATCGCATCATTAGCATCATACATGATCTCAAAGGACACCCATGATCGAGTGCCTTAATAATATAGTTGTTAAACTCTATCAAGAGGTATCCCTTATCAAACACCAAGGGAATCTCTTTACTAACAACTTATATAAAGGCTTTGTCATTTTTGAAAAATCACCAATGAACTGTTAGAAAAAGCTTGCACATCCATAAAACTCTATACCCCTTCACATTCATCGATGAAGGCAACTTTGCAATAGCCTCAATATTGGCCTTATCCATCTTAATGCCTCTCCCTATAAGACCCACTTTGCCCCATGAAATAAAATTTTTCTCAATCTAAGGTCAGATTGGTGTTCTTGTGTTTTTAAATCACTGAAGATGAATTCTCTAGACAAGATTCAAAGGAAGCCTAAATATAAAGAGATTGTCCATGAACACTCGATTTATATCTCAATCATGTTAGTAAAGATCACCATTATAGACCTTTGAAAGGTCATCAGCATATTGCACTTGCCAAATTGCATTTGTCTAAACATAAAGGATCCATAAACATAAAGGTTCCATAAGGACATTTAATGTTGGTCTTCTTCTAGTCCTTAGGAGTAATGTAGATTTAGTTTTACATCAAACAACCATCTAAAAGAAAGTAAGAAGCATACCCCTTTAACCTTACTGGCATTTGATCCATTCAGGGTTAGGGGAAGTGATCTTCTTAGGTTGCATCATTCAACTTACACTAATCAATGCAAACCCTCCATTTCTATCACACTAAAAGTAGATAGATTTGAGTTCATTATTCTCATTCTCCACCACCATTGCACCTCCCTTCCTTAGTAACATTTGTATTAAATCACCCTTTCTAGGCAAGATATGATTTAAAAAAAAAAAAAAAAAAGAGAGAAAAGAAAAGAAAACTTGACGTTAAGGAATTTATAAACCTCCTTCTTTACCACATTTCAAGTTTATGGTTGGACCAGTGATTTATACTCAGCTTCCTGCAATGATTCCATGCACGCATGCCGATAGATAAACCCTAAACCCTATTAATATCGACAATTGTCTAATAAAAGTTCTCCTTGTATTGATTGAGGACATCGATTGTCCCCTCTTTCTTCATTAACAACTCCACTAACAAGATAACAAGGAGTATCTTGTTCGTGTTCTCGCCTAGGTGTACTTAAGACAAGGTGGTAGCTGCTTCAACTCCATCTTAAGAGGTTGTTTTATGGATAAGACTATTCTTTCCGTGTTAGAGCCTAATTTTTCGTATTTTTAGATCTACGTTTGAAAGTAGGCGGGGGAAGTGGGTGCTTAAATCAAAAGTACCCTAGCCTTTATAAGCACGGACAGCTACATGGTAAATATAAACGATAGTGAGGTACTTGACATGGGAATTTTGTCATAATAATTAAAAAAAAAAAAAAAAACAGAACATAATAATTTCAGCAGGTGCTTGTTGCTACTGTTTACTAACTCATGTCTTTGGTCCTCCTCCGTCGGGCTTTCTAATATCTAGGACATTTTTGCCAATTCCGATACCAAGATTTGGTTCATTTAGCCACTTGATGCTCAATCCTACATACCTCCCTCCAACGTATGCTACGTCATCCTACTACAATAAAGTGTGATGATTTAGCTTTTAATTAAGTGGATACACCACATTCTCATTAGTACTTAACCATTTCATAGATCTTTCATGAGACCTTAAGTTTTCTACTTTTACTTTTATAATGGCACAATTATATGATTAACAATGTTAGAAACCATTTTTATGTTAAAGAGTGATGAACTTCTTGATAAAAAAAAAAACCCACCTTAAGCTACTTTAGAAGATGCAATGAGTCGTAATTAGGAACAATTCAGTTATGCTTTCTATCAAAAGCAGTATCACTATCGAGAATAAAATCAAAACTAGACCTACCTTCAAACTTATATCTCAATGTCTGATTGAAACGGTATCAACGTTCCCTAGCATAAAAAAAATAAAATAAAATTGGTTCGGAGTACATAATAAAGGCTTCTCTTGACACACCACATTTTTTAATGTTGCTCACCAACATTTGCCCAATATTTGGATGTAACACAAAGTCGGAAGAAAAGTGATGCTATAGGGATTTTTCACGGTCAAAAACTATCCTAACACTTAATTTCAACTCTTTTTTATTCGATATTAAACAAATTGTGATTAAAAAAAAAAAATAGAAATGAATGAATGTAGGGATTGCAATCGCGGTTATAGAGAAGAGAGAAAGGACACAGGCCAGTAAACTTGAAATAACAGGAACACAAAAAAAAACATAAAATCTTGTAAAAAATTAAAATTAAAATTGCAAGCGACGATGGCATAAAACAACGTGCACATATCTTATCTTATCCTATCCTTTATTGCAATTTGGAAAAATTTCTAGTTGTTACAAAAATTTACATCCTCAGTCTTTCACCTTGTAGCCTGAGTAGTATCTTTTGAAAGCTCTAGGAAGATAAACGGGCAGTAAGAAGCCAAACAGATTGAAGCACCAAAACGCCATGTTTGCCAAAGCAAGAACCCTCCCAACATAAAGCCTCCTTGCAGATCCACCATACTGCTCCTTCTCCTTGGTAAACTCATCCCTCAGCCACTCCACTAGCGTGAATATCCTCCTGGAATTGTAGAACACGGGCACGAATACCCGAATCGGAGTCGAAAACCTACCAGAGAACGCCACGCCCTCCATAAACACCTGACTAGCCAAGAGGAAGACATGAGGAGAAGCTGCTTTGATCCCTTCCTTATCCCCTTCATATATTCCTTCGAACATGTAGGCAATTGGGAGGAAGAGACCGATGATCGCACCGACGGTTACGTAGAGGCGAAGGATTTTGTTTTTGGGGTCGAAAACCGTCGGTTCCTTGGAGGGACCAAGGGTTGGGAAGGCTACTTTGGATATGAAGTACATGTAAAGCAAAGAGAAGACGACGAAACCGAAATCCTCGACGCTCACCATGCCGCTGGCTGAAAGCACGATTCCAACGGCAAGGGCATTGAGCTGGCGGAAGCTAAGGAAGCCTCGTTTTGAGCCCGGAGGAGGAGGAGGGGGGACTTGATCTGTTGGTTCATGTTTTGGAAGGTCATGCTGTTCAAGCTCATCCTTAGGGAGACTGATATCACTGTATGGACCAACACCACCAGACATTTTACTGATCGATTGGATCAGAATCAAGAGTGAAAAATCAGAAGTGGGGTGGAAGAAGAGGATCGAGTTTGAGAGAGAGACTGAGGAAGCAGAGGGAGAGAATGGGAGATACTGTTGGCTTGAGGTGGTAAAACAAGACAAGTGGCAAACTGTTAGAAAACTAAGGTCAGGAGTACAAGGACGTGGCATGCAGCTGGACAGAAGAGTGTTTGTTGGGTGTTTTGTTGATATTTCCGAGTCGTGAGTCCGAGGTTTCAGTGCAACTTTCAACTTTCAAGCCGTGTTACTCGGACTGGAGTTCCACTTAGAACCAGAAAACTCGAGCAAATGGAGGTACGATGCCAAGTCAAGTACATCATCTTTTGACTTCACCACAAAACATGAAAATTTGGGTGTTGGTCATATTTATTTTCAAACTCGGCCGGATAGTAACCCGATTCCGTAAATGAGTCGAGTTAATTGGATGAACTAAGCTCAACCGGTATTAAAAATGGGATTAGATCAGACCAAATCGGTTTATTAATGGATCTTATCGAATTGGATTGAACCTTAAAGACAATACTGATTTATTTACAATCCCATTACAAAGAAGAAAAAAGCAGCTCTTAGAGTCTGATAATTTTATTGTGGATTCTGAAACTCTTTTTTACCTCTTGGTGAATCTACCCTACTCTGGAAATTTATCTTTGTTACAAATGGTACTAAGGTAAAAAGGGAAAAAACCAATACCCAACAAAATCTTTTGAAGACCCTTTTAAAAAAAACGACAAAATTTATTACAGAATAACATGGGAAAAGAAAAATTATGCAAAAACCTCTTAACTCTTTCTTTCTTTTCTTTTCTTTTTTTTTTTTTTTTTGCTTTCCTTGCTTGCTATACCATGACAAAGGACGGAACCATAAAAGACATTTCCGGCCAAACCAACCTCAAAAATTTTTTAGAGAAAGGTAAAAACTGGAACCTCAACTAAAGTATAGGCTATGCAAAATATCTATAACAAATATTATCCCCCACTATTCCCCTCCCCTTGAACTACGTATTGACTCTTTGTTTTGGAATGTACTTTTTCTTAAAACCCTTTTCTTGCTTGGTTTTCAACTTGAACTTGGCAGTTCCAGTGGCCAAAGCATTGTAAATATTCTCATTAACCACCCTGTTCTCTTCATTGCCACCGCCGAGATCCAGACTTCCTTTGCAATCGTTTTCCGTCCCTGCAGATGCTGGAGCTTCTGGTTCTGGATATAGGACCAATTTTAAGTGCTCCCCTGAAATAGCTTCCTTCCATCCTACAAAATAGGCAAAGGATGGGATGTCATTAAGAGCAGCCAGCCAAACCATGGCAAAACATAAATGGAGAGATTCAAACAAATGAAAAAATGTGCAATAGTGTAAAGTTAAACCCACTTTGCGAAAGAAATTCCTTCGCAGCATGGCTTGAGAGCCAAGTCGCTCCTTGACTATCGGCTTCTGTAAGCAGCGTTCTGCATTCCATCCAGCCATCATTACCATCAACGGTAGTTGCACCATCATCGTTTGCAATTTGAGGCACGTCAAATTCAGGTTCTCTATTTGCATCCTGAATATGCATGGAATCTTCAGTTTCATGTCGGCTTACTGGCCTCCAAAGTTTTTGCCTCGGCTGGTTTGTTCCAGATGAAAAAGTAACTACGTTTTTCAGTTTCTCATGACTACTGTATACGTGTACTCCATATTCTACTGGAGAATCCTCGTATAGACCACCAAGGTAATCGATCTCGTGTTGGTTATCACAGCTTACAAGCGAGACAGCAATAGATCCGATCAAAACCTCGTGTTTCTTATCTTGATCTGCTCGGCTGAATTCCTCCTTCACTCTAAATTTTAGATCCAACTCCTCACTCTCAGGTTTTGGTTTTCGACTCCATACTTTCTTTCCACTTACAGTATAGGCAGGTCTCGATCCCCAGTTTCCATGCTTATGCTTCAACATAATCTGGTGTTCGTGAGAGCTATTGGATACAAAACGTGCTTTTCGTGATGCATGCCAGTTCCCAGTACCAAGATGTTGATGGCTGTTTTCTGCATGCCTCGCTGATGGTTCAACATTTTGATAAGCATCCAAGGAGCCAAGCCGTGACCGAGATGAAGAATCTGCCTCTTGCTGAGTATCCGGCAGCTCAGGTTTTTTATGCAACGAATGGACATTATCTGAAAGTGCATCTATATTGTCAACATCTGAACCTGAAGCCTCTGGGGAACCAGGTGTTTCTGTTAGATGCTCAGCTTCTACAGTATCAAAACCATCAGCATTATTCGCTTTGTCATTCCTGTGCTTTGCTTTCAGCTCCTTCTGCCTGAGCTTTTTCTGCCTTTTCCTTTCTAGAATATGGGCTTGCCTACACATTTCAGTATGAATATAATAAAAACTAGTAAGACTGTCGAAAGAGCATAAGTCAAGCCATCTCCTAGATTAGTTCATCAGCAACATGACAAATGCAGGTGTAACCGTACTTGCATAACTATAACTTCGTGTGAGCAAAAGTTCCATAACACCAACTAAAAATGACATAACAATATATCAGTGACACTCAGGATTATTTTGAGAGAAACAGCTTATCTTGGAGGAATAACTAAGCCCACAACTGACCACCTGGCAAAGCACAAGACCTAGTTTACCACAACATATCTAAGAACAACCAACCTTTTCTGAGCAGCTTCCTCCTCTTCTACCAACAACTCCTGGCACCTCAAGGCTTCAGCATCTTTGTTGGCAAGCCATGCTTTGACCTAATCAAAACAGAAATAAGTGAACTACCATCCACCTCAATATTCTACTCTCCAACAAGACACGTCGGTACTGAAAAGGGAGGGAGAAGAATAAACCATGACCAATCCAATGCCATTGGACATACCAATTTCTGTTCTAATGAGAAACATGTGAAAGCAACTAAGTTTTTTGTCTCCATGCTGATCTTCCCCGCTTCTCCATCAAAGATATACTTTTGCATTGAATTTGCTGGGCCACTTAAGAATGTTTTTTCACTTGCATCGTCAAGGATACTGAACAATTCTTCTGAAGAGAGGGGAAATCTTGAAGGTCTTGCTTGGATAATATCCTGGAAGGAATTTAAAATTTTTGGCATGTTAGGATAAGACGCAAAACTTCTCAAAGTTAAGCTAGCTTGATTGAAAAAGCACCAATTATGATGGATGAGGTCCGCTCACCAAAAGTGCTGAACCAGCTCTCAGACAAATTTGTGGCACTGAAGGAAATCCAGGTTTTCGAATCAGTGATGCCAAAGCCTTTATCACTGTAGCCCCATGTGCATCCTACCAAATATATTGACCAATCCATGAATACCAAGATGAAAGGTGGTCTCAAAAACATACAAGCACAATAGTGTATATAAGTGAGCTGAGCAGAAAATAACAGAATATTCAAGCCCATGATATCTCATCTCTTTCCAAATTACATATATCCTATTATTTTTTATTTTTCTTCTTTTTCTGCAAGTGCATATGGAGACAAGGACAGTCTAACAGCATGGGCAACGCTTAAACTTAGGGATGCATAGGTGTTATCCACCATATAGCCCCAAAAAACAAAAAAGGCAAGCAGATTTATCTAAAGGAAAAGAGAGGGGGGATGAGGGAATAAAATGCACCAGCTATTATCCTCTATTGGCTTTACCTCAAGTGTAGAGTTTTTCAATGATACAGTTTCCTTTGCTTCATCCAGGGAAAGCTGCACTGAAATGAAAAATTAGCAAAAACACAACTTTTCCAATTTTCAACAATTAAGAAGAAGAAGTCTAACCTTGTCCCAAAAAGCTGCCAACAAATCTCTATTTTTAGCAGTGTCCTGTGGGAGAACAAAACATGGGGCAGAAATGAAGAGTCAAAATTCAAAGGAAAACTCTCGATAAAACGAGGACAGTTTGAAGATGCATATAACTAGCATCGACCCTTCATAAAAAAAAACATGTTAAATAAGAAGCATCAAAAAAGCATATAAACATAAAATCAATTTTGTCGGAAAATCACCTTATCAAGCTTTTTTACACGATGGTGTACACGCACATGACGTCTATAATTGATCGTTGAAAAGAATTCTCGGCTGCACTTATCACATTTCTGCATTGGCAGCTTAATAGGAGAAAGTAAAGGCCAACCTGGCAAATCTACCAAAACAGTGAACAGCAATGAATAAGAGAATTTCAATGAACAAAATTGGAGTAATGATTTTTCTCCTGTGGATAAACAAGATTGAATTAATGATTGAAGTTCATAACACATATTATTAGCAAGTAAAATCCTGCAATCTGGATTTCTGTTTCATTTCTAGATGATACCCTTCAATAGATAGTGACAGATTTCCTCCGTACAATTTATCGGACATCTAAAGAGGACATGGAGATTTCCAGGAGAAATTCCTCCTATTCTATAGAAGAAGATTGTCCTACCTTGGTTATCCAAAGAATTAAGAAATTGGAACCATTGCATTGAGCTGTCTGCTGATCTAGGGAAGGAAAGAAATGGCTCTGTTCCTATAGCTTGCCTGACTAATGTGTTTAAAGAATCATTTCCCTCCTCCAATTTCATTCCATTGAGTACACTGGAGTTCTTGACTTTTGCAATTGACATTTATCCGTGCAGAACCTTATGACAACTGATGAAAAGATGCCACAACAAAGAACACCAAATATTTTCTGCAAATACATGGAGAGCCACCAATGAAAACCCAAACTAACTCATTATGCAAAAAAGAAAATTGGTGCAAGAGCCAAAACAATAACCTGAAGAAATCATGCAAAGGACATTTCAAGTCCAATACTCCAAAGTTGACTGCATTTCATTTAATTTCACAGCTGAATAGTGAACAGGAATATAGCAATCGAATTGATAAAAAAAAATGGAGATGAAAGTATCCATTGGCAATCCAAAAGGCCAACTTGCATAGACATCACATCTTCATCAGGGAAGATGCATAGAACTAATTCAGCAATTTCTGACTGAAAGACATGATAATGATTAAAAAGAAAAAAAAAAAAACCCTACAATGCATCTTACCCAAGTAGTTCTTTTAGATATAACTAGGATGGGCCATAATAACCAACAAGTACATCAACCAGCAAAAGAGTGATGTTTGAACTACAATCATCTGCTATGAAACCAAATTCCATCTCTTAAACTAGAAAGAGCAATGAGTACCTGCTTCTCTCATCAACCACACCTACACAAGCAGCAATAACTAATCCCACCCCATTCGAACTGCTTGATTACATATGTGAAACTAGGTCTTGGATAGAAAAGATCTTCACACACATTTGTTCAACAATTCAAGCACCTCAAAACCTAAACCTATTTCTCTTCAACCTATATCACCGCACAGAGATTCAATAGCAAAGTTATGGTCCTAATCCTTGGGATACCAAAAACCAACAAACAGATCCATGTGCTCAAATTATGGCTCATTTGGCAATAAAACGAAACAAGCAATTCAACTCACACCAGCTTTCAAGAGAAAGTCATTTCTCACTCTTCCACCAAACAAGGCTGTAAACATCTAGAAATTCTTACAAAATAATTTCTAAAATTAAACTTTCTCCCTAATACACAATGTGGGCCGCTGGAACAAACAAGAACGAAACTTTATTTTAAATTTAAATCTTTTATCATCCTATAAGTCCAAAAAATCTCAGCTGAACCACAAAATCATCATGAAAAAAAGGTAATTCGATCTCATTTAACCTAAAACCTCAACAAACCGTCAGGATTTCGATGCGATTAACGATCACCGACTTCACCAAAGATTGCAAGTTCTTAAAGTGAACACAAACAGCAAAGGTTTTTCAAAAACATGATTCATCATTAGCATTCAGAGCAAAATCAATACAGAAATGGATCAAATGAGAAGCGATTTGATTTGTGTGAAACTTAAAATATCAGTTCGCGTACATACCAGTGGTGTTACCTGAGAGATCGCCAAGGCAGATAGAGGGAGAGAAGAAAAGCGCAAGAAAGATTCGCCGCCGAGAAGGGGAAGATTGAAGAAACTACGTTAGCCGGGATATGACAGACCGAGGGAAAGTGATCGGCCGCGAGCGAGCAAAAGAGACATATAAAAGGTGACTGGAACCCTCTCGTTCAAAGGGGGAAAAAAAATCAAAAATTGGAAAATGAAAATGAAGAATGGAGATTAATTAAAAAATGTTAATAGCTTTCCACTTTTTTTTTTTACCCTTCAACGTTTTTTTCTTTTATAATATAATAACAAGTTGTAGGTAACTACTATTCGTACTTTAGGTCAATCGTCAAATTTTCAAATGAAAACTATATTATAGAAATTATTTAAAATCTGTATTTTATGAAATTTATAAGTTTGTTCACGCAAAATCTATAAAATTGGACTAGATAAAATTTTTTTACGGTGTTTAGTTTACAATTGGATCTTGATTTATTAGAAAAAAATAAAAGTTTGAAGAACTAAACAAAATGTTGAAAATTTATCCACTATAAAATATGATATTGAGCATATAAAATTTGATTTTACTAAATAAAATATAAGTATCAAGTGTGTAAATATAACTAAATAAATTTTATAATTTTTAAATAATATAAAATATAATTAAATAATATTGAAGATATAAATTTTAAAATAAAACATTAAATCAAGTATTTATAACATCACAAAAATTTATATCTAATATTATATAAAATAAATATAATATAATAATATTATTTTGTCTTATACTCAGAGTCCAAGTCACGTTATCCTTTTCAGTTTTAGCAAACAAATCCTCTCTAGTTTTAACAAAGAAATGCTTATAAGATTTTTATTACATTTTTAGTATATAAATTTTTCAAAATGAGTTAACCAGCACTCTGTTACTATTCCACACATTAGTTGTCAGCATATTTATCAATCTAGTAATTTACAACAATTCAGTTGTAATTTCTTAATCATATATTTTTGTAAAATATGTAATATGTTATAAGAATTTTAATTTCTGCATTGGCAAATGAACGTGGGCCTTAAATACATGTTAAGTAAAAATATTACACTTTTTATATTTAATATTATTAATAAAAAATATTTATAGAATAGATACAGGACAGAATATTTATTTATACATCTCAAAACATTAAAGTACATCCGGGTGAAACCATATAACCCTACTATGCGACTGGAGCCGGTAGCTTTGACACGCACGTGGTAGGAATCACTTTTAAATTGTTAAAACTAAGATTTAAAACAATTATAAGTAAATCCTGATGCACTATATTTTCTGAACGAGGAAAATGGAGCTTGACCAGGACCGTGGTAATGATTTCAGCGCTGCCTCCTCATGAGTGCAGTGCAGCTTCTATATCAGTGCAAGTTAAATCTTTTTAAATATATATATATATATATATATATATTTTTTTTTTTTTCTATTTGCAAAACATGCAATGGAGAAAAATGATCATTGGACCGGAGTTTGCTCGATTTGCCCGTATTCCAGATAGTGACAGCCTAAGTTAACTCCAATTAATCCAATTTTCTATTTCGCACACTCTAAATTGGTTATCGCAATCGCTACGCATTTTCAGCAGACCAATTATAACTTGCCACCTAAGTAAGGAAGAAAACCCGTTCGCGTGGAAAGAGAAAATGCTGTCGGAGTTACACACCATATGGTAAGTATTATCGAATAAAAAATTGATACTCTTTTTTCTTTTTTTTACTACTAAAAAAAAATTGATACTTAACCCACTATAATTGACTAATTATTACAAGTGGTTATAAATACTCTAATATAATATATATATTATTTTTATTTATTCTTATCAATTTTGTTTTTTTCACCTTTATCTTTCTTGTGTAACATGATGTGCTTTATTAGTTTAATTACACAGGACGAGACTTCTATCTCATTTACTTAAGTAGAATTGAAATTTAATTACTCCCTTAATCTTTATTATAGCGTTTACTTGATTTTTTATCTTTGAATCGTAATTCCTTAAAAATATCTATTACGTAAAATGAAGTAATAGAGATTCCTTAACTCAATCAAAGAATCATGATTCTTCATAAAATTTTACATTTTTTTAAAAAATAACCTCATATTAATTTAATAATGACTATCATCACCATTATCATTGTCATTACTAACCACTACCGACCACTATTACTATCATTACCACAATTACTGATACCGCCATCGCCGCCATCGTTGCTGTTGTAACCACCACCACCACCATCATCACTATTACCATTACCACTACTACTAATCACCACCACCTATCATTACTGCCACTGTCACCACCAATCGCCACCGCTATCGCCACCAACACCATTACCATCACACTACTATTACCTTGCTACCACTACTATCACTCATCATCACTGCAACCATCACAATTGCCACCACCACCTTTAGCCATCGTTATTATCACCATCACTACTATTATCACCATCGTTACAACTACCTCTAACCCTCTCTAAGCCACTACCCTAATTGTTGCTATCGCCGCTACCGCCGCTACCATCAACTATCACCACCATCACCCGCCTACCGCCGCCGTCAACCATTATCGCCGCCGCCACTTCCACCCATGCAGTCGATTTCCACCACCACCACCATCTATTATGTGTCTATTGTTAAGTTATTTATTAATCCAACTAAATAAAGTAATAAACATTACATCCTTATTATATTTCTTAAGAATTTTAATTACATTCTTACCTCGTTCAATTCAATGAAGTAAACGAGCTGTGGAACTTATTTGGTACTTTTATAAGTTTTAAGCCTTCAGGTGATATTATTATTGAATATTTCACTATGTATATAGATTTAATATTATGATAACGATTGAAACTAGGGTTGAGTGTCGAAAACTATACTATTTTTAGTGGTCTATGTGTACGAGTGAGTATAGTCTCATGTTATTGAGTGGATTCTAAATCTAAGTATTTGGAACTCACTCTTTCTAGCTAGATTAAAATGAATGGCAGTATACATATTATATAAGTTTCCAAGTAACATGGTATTATGTAATTTCTCCATATGTTCTTAGTACTTTATAGCTGAAATGTAAATTATCCTAATACATTTGTGGTCCATTTACTTCATGAAAATGGAATTCCATTCTTTTCTTATTATGACGTTCATTTAGGTTTTTATCATGAAATCGTAATTCCGTCAAAATCCCTATTACTTAAAATCAAATAATAGAAATTCTTTAATTCAATTAAAAAATCACAAATCTTCACTTCTATCACCGTCGCCACTGCCGCCACCAACTTCGCTACCGTCGTCACCGCTACCACCACCACCAACCATAATAGCCATAGCCACTGCCACTGCCACTGCCACTGCCACTGCCACTATTGCAACCACCAACCACTACCGTTACTACCATCATCACTAATCACCATAGCTGCTGCCATCACTCCTGCCACCGCCACCACTAGATTAATTAAGAAAGAAAATAGATTAAGGATAATTTAGTTATTAAAATTATATTATATATTTATTTTTAAATTATTTATAAATTCAACTAAACAAATCAATATTTATTACATAATTATTCAATTCCCTCTTACTTTATTCCATGAAGTGAACAAACTGTTGATATTATTGAAAAAGAGAAAGGAAAAAAAATACAAAAAACAAAAAAAGAATTCCAAAAATATCGATTTTAGGAAAATATTCCCCACACTACGGCAACTAAAAAAGAGGCAATTTCAAGTAGAATAATAAAATCACGTTTTGAAAAAACAATTTTAGTTTTAATATAAATCTATTTTGGTAGTATTGAATAGTTATGAAAATCGCCTCTTAAAGACGATTTTAAGTATCGTAGTCCTAGAATTATTTTTCCGGGATAGGTATTTTTGGATTTTTTTGCTATTTTTTTTTTTCCTTTTCCCTTATTGAAAATACAAATAAGTTACCCTAATTTATAAACTATAATCCATGATTCGAGCAAAAATTCGATTGATACACATCTCATTTGTCGAACTTTAAGTCGTTGTTGTGACTTATATTTATTATACCTTTTGTCTTTCAATTAGAAGCTTGTCGTGCTTATATTAAAACTAGGACATCAATTTATTTCAAAATTGAAAATTTCATGCAAGATCAAATATAGAAAAAATAAAAGTTCAAAGGTTACCCGATAATTCTAAATTTTATAAAGGTAATATCAGTGAATCCCCTGATAAGGTCCAGCTTCAATTTCTTAGAACCCATACGATAGGGAATAATGGCTTACCACTCTACCAACTTTGTATCTGTCACTGTGATCTTTAATTGAAGCTACTTCAGCATGTTTGTTTAGTTTCATAGTTGTGGAATAAAATAATTACTCCTTCCTTATAATGTTATTAATATATTGTTCAATGATATTATGGTCATACTTTCAGGCTACTCCTTATAGCCAACTAGGTTCCCAAACCATATTCCGGACGAACATTAATACCCATCCAAAGTACATTAGAGAATTCCCATTCAAGATTCTTAGCACGAGTCCAATATTAAGACCTCCTTTTTTTTAATGTAGTTATTTTTATTTTTAGTGTTATATTAATTTAAATTTATATATTGTGAGTCCCATAAATAATATATGTATGTGTGTGTGTTAAGAACTTTTGTGAAAAAATATATGAATAAAGTGAACAGACTCGTAAGATTAAAAAGGCTCTTAAATGAACGAATTTTTTGAAAAAAATCAATTATATATATTAACGTATTAATACAACTTTGTATGTGAGCTGAGGTATAAGGATGTAATATTAAGCTTCTTGTATCCCACCTGAGTGGTCAGAAATTCAACGCAAAGGTGCATATGGATAACAAATACATGGATGGTAACAAAAAAGAATGTAAAACACTTTTACACTA
Organism: Lumnitzera littorea; assembly: GCA_024138015.1. NCBI lineage: Eukaryota > Viridiplantae > Streptophyta > Magnoliopsida > Myrtales > Combretaceae > Lumnitzera > Lumnitzera littorea. Next base: position 124,209,274 of record JAMXBB010000003.1, on the reverse strand, counting down.
ACTGCTTCCACTCTTGGATTGCATAGAGGAGAGTGTAATTGGGCACTAAATCACTGTTTTCCAGCTTGAGATTTGTCATTGGTGAAGTGTCGTGACTTTTCAACCATCCCCTTATAGCATCTGCTTCATATGTAAAACCATCAGCTGCTATCAGTGGATCTTCCATGACTTCCTGAAATTGGAATTCCAAAGGTGAAGTACAATGCAACATCCATCATCAAATATTAGATATTATATTGATTAATGAATCAAGGTAAAAGTTCATCTCATATGATGGCTTTGTCCTGTCAAAAACAGCAGTATCTTATGTCCCTGGCGCCTAAAGTAGAGTATAGAATATAAAGCAATGTTTTTGGCAAAACGAGGAGCGGAGAGAAACATTAAGACAATCCTACCTGAAAAATGGGACACAGAAAATAGGATGGGGGTTGTTTTTTATGCATCCCCTTGGAACTTGATGATGAATCCGAGGCGATAGACCAATCCCTAATTTCTTCAACAACAGGGTGAATATCCCACATGAAATCTGGCCGATCAAGCTTATTGCCTTCACAGCAATGCAGTGCCAACAGAGCCAACTGCATCGCTTCACCTACTGACCAGTCCCCAGCTGAGAGGTCCAGTAGCGTCTCAAAGTTTCCCTTCTCTAAGGCACATTTCACATTCTTCAAAGAAATCGGCCCACCAGTGAGAAGCTCTAAAAGTATAAGCCCAAAAGAGTACATATCTGACTCCGGAGAGAATTTTCCCAATGGTGAACACTCTAAACCAACAAAAGTAGAATTGTCTTCAAAATTTTTTTTCTCTGTGTTTTCACTCACTGGGATAAAACAATGGATGCCAAGATCGCCTATTTTGCCAACAAAATTGGTATCAAGGAGGATGTTGGATGATTTTATGTTCCCATGGATAAAAGGCGGCTTGTGGGAGTGCAGGAAGACAAGGGCAGAGCATATGTCAGCAGCGATCGATATTCGAGTTTGCCATGACAATGGTGTAGTTTTGTTTTTGCAGGCTAGGCGGTCTTGAAGGCTTCCATTTTCTAGGAACTCATACACAAGCGAATGTGACTCAGGACACATTCCGACCAGTGTAACTAAATTTGGATGCCTCACCCGACTTAGGACCTCTACCTGGATTTCCAGCAACAAGATTATTCATTAGTCCACACCATATAACCTAACACTTGAAGAAGCTGAAGTTGGACAGTTATTTAATCAAAACGTTGTTCAGTTGTAGATTGATGAAGTTTGTTTACCTCGTGAAGAAAATCTAGAGTTCCCTGACCAAAAGAGGGCAGCATTTTAATAGCAACATTCATATACTGGAGAATCCCTCTATAAACAGTTCCATACTTTCCTTCTCCAATTTTCCAAGATGGGTGAAATTCGTTAGTGGCTTCAATAATGTCAGCAAAAGAAAATGAAAGAATTTGAGGCATGCAAGAGATGGGAGACTCGATTTTTACATACTTCCTCAGTTTTCTAACTTTTCTCAAAATGTCTTGGTGCTCTATTTGCAGCTGATCTCGCCTTTCCTTAAAGGATATCAATAGTTCAACGGCTGAAATGATCTTCTCCTCCAGTTCCTTCATTGAATAATTTGCATCGGAAATTCGAGTCTTGAGTGCTAAATTCTGTGCTTGGATGGTTTGGTATTCTCTCGTGACTTCTGAAAGCTGATTCTTCACCTTGTCCACTTCTTGTCTTTTGCTAGCAAGTAATTCCTCCAATTCTTTTCTTCGAACCATTTCCTTGATACATAAGTCTTCTGATGCTTTGGCCTACAAAGGAAACAGAGATGGGATGAGATATTTGAGAAGCATGTTTAAAAAACCACATGTCTCAATCAAAGAGATTCAAAAGCCATGCATGAGCTGAAATGATTAGGTCAAAAGGGATGCTTCCAAAACTCTAGGTAGCAAAGGAAGGCATAACTCTTTGTTCCTGCAATATCGATGAATTGCTTTTAGAAGAATGCAAATGCAACTAACTTGCACTACTTTCTCCAAGAGTACAAATTAAAGCACTGAATAATATTTTGTAGTATGAACAAAACCAGATCCTAAGCATGCATATAGTTCAATCATCAAATCAATACATCATCTCTCTTTTTTAATTAGAACTCTACCTCCTTGTACTTAAATTTTGTGGTGCTACATGGATTTTCTGGAAAATGAGATTGGAGCCCTCTCAACATGTTACCAAACTCATGCCCCAGTCCCTCCAATAGTTCTTGTCCACCATCTCTCCTTGGGGAAAGCAACGGTTTTTCAAAGCTCATCTCAGAGCTGTCTTCCACAGGTTTTGATTGCATAGCTATTGCACAATCTGGATTTCTCTGCCTCTGACAGTCCAACTTTTTACACTCCAATTCTCTACTTCCGACACTCAGAGACATCAGTGGCAAGGCGATCTTTGCTTCAGATTCATCGGTACGTCCTTCCCTGCTTTTATTACCTTCTTAGAGCCAAAATCTTGCAAATATATAAAGTTACCTCCTTTAACAACCTGCTTTGCTTACCTCGTATAGATGAGACAACGATTGCAAGTAAACCAAATGTGACAGAAATCTGGTGCGTTTTGGCACACATATAATGCTTTTCTAGACTTTATCCTGGACATGCACCTGCAAATATGATCATCAACCAACATCCATTAAATCCTAGCAGAAAACTTAGTAAGTTATCATAGTTTCCTCACATGCATAAGGAATATAGCATTCAACAACAGCATCTTTTGGATTTAAAGGGCATGGTTATGATAACTTTGGTGATGTGTTCCTAATCTTTGCTGCAAATTTTTTTTGTTTCCTACAGAAATGATTAAATTGGAATGCATTATCAAATCAGTGCACTGATTGTTTCACATGCATAGAAATTCACATCCACCAATATTTCAACAATTAGGAAATCCAAGATAGTGGATTCAACCATTATATCGGCAACAACTGTTCCTTCAAGAATTTAGATACCGTAAACTCTTAAGTCTAAAGGAAGAGAATATTCCTCAAAATTCCTTAAGAGAAACGGTGATTAAAAAAAAAAACTAAGTAATGAACCTAACATATTTAGCATATATCTCCTCAAGAAAAAATAAACATATGTGGACTAAGAACAGTTAAAACTATCAAAATCCTCGATTTCTCCGTCTTTCGACTGCCCAAGTTTGCTTAACAAAAAGAAAATGCCCATGTCTCAATGGACAGAAATTACAGCACCAAAAAGCTAAAGTCATTTAATTGGTGTTCATACTTGGAATAATATTTATCTGCTGCTGCTCCTAATACAAGCCATCTGATGCTGTAATTCCAAATACCTTCTACAATTCCTTTTCCGATATCACTCCCTTCAATCCATACTCTATCTGCCTGTACCTGCAGATATCAGAACACCTTTATCGAACAGATTCAAGATGGCAAGCAACCATCAACTTAATGATAATGTAGAAAAGGCAGGTTACCAAAACAGAAAGTAAAAGAGAAAATAGTACCCCTTTCTCACCGAGAAAGTTGAGATATTCCTCGAGAGTATCATGTATCTTTTGCAGCTCAGCTTCTCGTGATGCCTCCATTGCAAGCTGATTCACTCGGCTGGCAGCAAACTTGCTGCCGTCTGTAAACAACAACAAACAGCTACTGAGAAGCACGAGCTTTAATAGACGTGAGAACAAAGTAGAAAATCAGGACAAATTAATGGAATTCCAGTTCCCCTACCATAAATAAAATTTCTTCTCCTCCTTTAATTTTTCTACACAGGGCCCAGGGGGTCCTAGTCAAAGAATTTCTATTTTATTATTGAAACATCCATAACACATTACAACCCATGAATGATAGCCACCATCAAATTACTTATATAAAGCAACTTCAACGGGGAACACATGGTTGTGACCACTGATCCGTAGAGGATCACAAGGATCACGCATATTGCGTTATCCCTCTTAAGCACCATCACTCAATTGTGCACTTGATTTTTCATATCATGAGACTGGTGGACACAACATTTTCCGATTTTCGATAAATCCTAAAATCTCTTACTTTATTGCCACCATGGAAAATTAATAAAACTATCAATCATGATTCCTTTTAGAACAAATAAGTCACAAAGCACAAGTCATATTTTTACAAAATCATATCCTCCAATAGTCTGCAATGCAACATCACAGAAAGATGTAATCTTGGCGTTGAGCTGATCTGGACAAAAAATTACCACTCAAATAGAAAAATTTCATGAATTTGATAATTTCAGTGACAATTAATTACCCAAACAAAAAAAAAAAAAAAAACAAATTAATAAGAAACGTAGCTTTCTGCTGATTTTCATTACCCAGTAATTCTTTACCACTTTCAATCCAAACAAAAAATAAAACACGATGGCAATATTGGGATATCTAATGACAGGATCAAGCTTCAATCTTTCGTACAAAAAAAACACTAAAAATAAAGAAAACCCATCAACCGAAATACCAAAAGGAACAATAAAATCGAACATCGATTCAAATCAACCTTGTAATTCCAAAACTAACCAAAATCAATCGAATTCTTCGGCTGATGAACATGAAGCAAGCAAATCTTCTTTCCAATGAAATTCTGGACAGCCCAAAACAACGTCGTTTTACTCTTTTTCACATTCTTGCCAACTCCTACATATATAATTTGCTCATCCTTCTCTGTTTCCTGCAGACTACCCATTTTTGTTTTGTGTGTAAAGCTGAGTTTAATGCGTCTATTTCATGAATTCTGTGCTGGGTTGTGATAAAGGCATGGACTATGGAGTTTAAATTAAGTGGGTCAGCGACCCAATTGACTAGAAAATCACTAATTATTACAAGGGTTGATGAGGCATAAATAATGTAATTTTATCGTGGTTATTCTCTCCTTTTTTTCCCCCTTTTTTGGCCTTTTCTTTGCTGACAGTGCTGGCTGAATTTTATTAGAGAATATCGGAGAGAAAATGTGAAGGAAAGGAGAAGCGAGTTAGTCTGACGCTGTAGATGGATGGAGTAAACTATCCTAGAGTACTATTTTGGCACCTCAGTCGGATTAATGTCTTATTTCGTGTCAAATTCGTTTCACCATAAATAAATATATATTATTGAATTCTTAAAGATTTAACCAATCGTCGTAGTTTTTTTATCTGTAAAATCGCTTAAAATATCCTTAAATAATATTTCATAAAATTAATTGTTATATATTAAGTAATATTTGATTAGTGGATTTCATTAGAATTTCCCATTTTTAATGCACTGTTTACACCAAAAGTTCCCCCTTCATTGAAAGCTCCACGTTCAGCCACCGGATGTTTCCGCAGATACTGTTCTAAAAAAAGCTCCACATTAACGGTTGAAACTAGACCCGTGCACAGCGCTGATTCGGTCCGGAAACGATCTGAACTGTCCATTCACATATCAACGTCCAAGGCAAACAAGGTCCAACCCTTATGGACTCAAACCTAGGTTGCTTCGAATCAACTAACAATTTAAAGATCAGTTCGTTAACTCTTCAATCGTTTTTTCAATGATTTTTCTTTTTAAATTTTTCTCGTATTTTTGTAATTGAATGGAAATAATATTTTACCTTCTCTCATATATCTAATGTTTTTCCTATATTATTATAATACTTTATGTGTACATTACAATTTATATATATTGACACGTAAATGATTCACTATTATTTTCAACTTAAATTTTATTAAATTCCGAATAATTAATTTGGATTGCGTAAGTATATTGTTATTTTAATATTAATATGTTAAGTATTGTTAAATAAAGAAAGAGAATTTACAAAAAAAAAAAGAAATTTTATTCAAATCTTGCAATATATTGTTAATACAAAAAGAAATAAATAATAACATAACTATAAAAGTGTGATAACATAATTCATAAAGGAAAATAACAAACTTAATTGCAAATGATTGTGTTTGATTTTTTTTTTCAAATAAAGCAAAATTCAAGTTTACCAAACCACCAATTTATAAGTTGTCGAGTCGACAAGTTCACTAAGTCAAACCACCTAAACCTTAAAACCTGATGGTTCGTAAAACAATTTAGGTCCACCTATTCTTAGACTAGATCAAATTATAATTTGAAAACGACCTTTATACACATCTAATTAAAACCACTCATTTCACATGTACTAAATCCATTCATTACAATATTAACCATAGGATGTCTCGATGTGCTACCAATCAGAGAAAATAGCTAAAAGCCACCAAAATAGTGGCCTTTTATATGCAGAAAACTCCATTAATTTATTAGCTATTATATATGCTATAACTATTGTTTTTTCAATATATTTTAATAAATACATTATAGAATGGAGTTGTATATTTATATTTTTTTTCTTGTGAATTTTCAAGACAATCAATATTCAATACATAATTTTTTTTTCTTTTACTATGCATTATATCTAAAATGGTGAATCAAACGAAGAAAACGTCAAAAGCTATTGTTAAGCTAGATAGGTTTGGGTATTTGTATCATATATGTATTCTTATTTCTAGAGAGTTGTGTTTCTTCATTGATGTTTTTCTATTAATGATATTAGATTTTTTTATTTACAATATGTTCTAGCAACAAATATATTTGAACCTCCAATTTATATTTGTAACATACATGTACTCTTATTTTTAGGTGATGTCGTGTCTCTTCATTGAGTTTCTTTATTGATGCTTTTTTATTGATTATATTAGGATTTGATTTAGAATATGTTCTAAGATCATATATATTTGAACCGCCAAATTATATTTTTAACACCATTACATTATAGTTAAATATTTTTTTATGTCAATCTATTTAATTTTTTACACATGTAACATGGCGCGGGACTGCTAGTGTGTGTATAATAGTCTAGATGCCAAAATTGTTTCGTTGCAATATATACATATAATAACCTAAGATAACCTACAAAGGCCTTAGGTTTTCACTGTATTTTCTTTTTCTTTTTCCTCTTATTTTCTACATTTTTCTTTTATTCTTTAAAATTTTAGTAATTTTATATTATTTAATTAAATTTATTTCATAGTATGCTTTTATTAAATTGATTATTGTACATTAATTAGAAACTAGCACGTGACCCTAAGTCAATATCAACAAATGGTAATAAAAGACATACCATATGTTTATTAAAGTAGAAAACACGAGTCATGTGTTTGTAAAAGCGTCCAAAAATATATACCATGATTCTTTTTTTTAATTTCTCTTCAAATTATCTCTTAATTTTTTAATACGTATTCCCTGATTAACATTAATACATAATAAAAAAATATGTATCATATTATATATAATATATACACATATAGAAAAATAAAAAACCGGTGATATGTTTGTAAAGAGAACCCAGGCATAGAATTGGTCACATTTTTGTAGTGCCCTTAAATTATTATTCTTTTCGGAGTATTAGATATTATAATTGGAAGAGAGAAATTCAAATACGATCTAATTTATAAAAAAATTAATATTTATATTATTAAATTATAACGATTTTAACGTTTTAAAATTAATCTAAATAACCTGTACCTAATGGTTGGGGACTATTGAGACACCTACAATACATTATTTGCAACATTATGTGCAATTATGGTTTATACTTTATAGATAATTCCGGTAGGTTAGACTTTCGACCTAATATATTCATAGGATTACGTCCTAAATGCTCTACACAATGGTTTCTACGACGTATCCAACAAGGTAGCAACGCACGGCCGGGACATGACGTGATACATATTCAAAGACCGAGGAATCCATAATTACTCTTCCCTTCTATCCCAAACCCAAAGTCTACGTAATTACGAACTTCAAAGCAAATTGTATTAAAATAAAATAATTCAATGTCTTTATATAGCATATGTTATTTTTTTATTTCTTCTATACCTATATATTATATGAAGGAGATATGAAGCATCGCTTTTAATTATAAAAACCTATTAAAAAAAAAAAAGGCATAGAAGAGATTAAAAGAAATGATAAGATTTGGTTGTATCTAAAATGTCTAGTTTGGTTTTATTAGATTTTTTTTTTTTTGAAAAATTTTAAATGTAGACATTGCTTCTCAAAACTAAAGATGTCATTGTGGTTTTAATAATATAAATTGTCAAAATCGCGATTTTATTATTAATTTAAACATATAAAATCAATAAAAGTATATAGAATCATACAAAACTAATAAAATCGTAGGCTTATTGAACCGTATATTAAAATTTATAATTCTATCCAAAGTTTGCATCTAAACGATTTTATATTTGTTTTAACTAAAAAAAATATTATAAAATTATAAATTTGTAAAACCATATAACTAACTTATGATTTTAACAATTATAATATATAAATCTATTAATGTAAGAATTAATATAATCAATATTTGGGCCACCATATGAATGCTATGTTGTACATGTATCTAAAACTCTATATATATATATATATATAT
>JAMXBB010000003.1:124105068-124184145 GCA_024138015.1 Lumnitzera littorea | reverse complement strand
GGCTCTATTCTATTATGTTGGGTCTACTTGGATCAGCTATTTAGGAATGTCCTGCCCTACCCATCTGTCGTACTTTATCAAGGTCAATTTGCTTGACTAAGTCTATTCGGCTAAGATCTACTCGGTCATGACGAGGCTACCTGACTATTCCATATCAGTTCGACAGTACTGAGACATATCAAACAAGTCAGCCACGTCCATGCCAGATCGACCTGACCATACGAAGTCGGCCACTGTCATATCAGCTCCGCCACTGCCTATGAGAGGTCAGCCTTAGTCGAGTTAGGTTGACCCCGGATAAAGACAAGTTGTCCAGAATCAGGTCTGCTCAGATTACAGCTCAGAGTCTCCAACAACTCTTTGGAATCAAAGCATCAACCCTCACTCGAAGATCTCACTTGGCTATCTATTTTACTTATGTATTTTGATTCTTTATTTCTTGTATTTTACTTGTAATTAGCCTTATGTCTATCTTATATTTACAGAATTGCCACTAGGGCATTCTTAGTCATTTTATTTACTTACAACTTTACTATTTTGTATAAATAGAACACTTGTATAGGGTTTTGAACAGACTTTGATATTTTAATGAAAAACCCTTAAGACTTTTCTCTTGGAAAACTCTCATCTACCTGCTCTTATCAATCCCTTTAGCAAGGATTATGGCGATTAACCTTATCACTTGGACTGGTGCGTCGCATCCGGCAAGTCTTAAGTCCGTTTATAGTTTTACAGTGTGTCATATCTGTAGAGTTAGTGCACAGGATTTCCTAAACCTTCGACTACCATTTACTTTTCGAACTATCTTGCAGCTCAAACCCACCCCTTTGGTTTTCGTATGATATTGGGTTCATGTGTTCACTTGTAGATCCGTATCAGGGTATATAACCACTAATCATACGAGCACATTCCCCTTCTCAAATACGAAGCCACCCAATCTATGGCTTGATTAGTTGATCTTTTAGTTTAGAGAAAAGACACATGAAAACCACTTAAACAACGTAAAGACTATAAAAGTTGCTGAAAATAACCCTGGGTTTTCTAATGTAAACGATGGTACTGTCCTTGTAAGGCTTCAAACAGATTAAGGCAATCCATGAAAAAAATGAAATGGCTTCAACCAAGCCTCTTTGTCTCATCTAAACCTAGTTGAAGAGCCAAATACTCACTTGCTTCAACCGTAGGAGTTAAAGTAATTTTTGAAGCCTTACTTAATAAATGTCCATTGGTATCTCGAAAAATACAAGCCAACCTTGTCGGAAACTTAGGGCCTACCCAAGATGCATCCACATGCACTACTATTGTATTGCTAGATATCAACATCAACAACACTTCCTTACCACATAAAAAATCCCTACAAACCTTAAGCAATCCAGAACTTTCCTTCAACACACCTTAATGCATGAAAGATAAACATTGACCAACCTGCTGAGTCAAAGTCGCTCCATCAAATCTATTCATGAAAATTGTAGATTTGCTGCCATCATCCAAAGCTAAACTCCTAACTCTTCCTGAATCATAAGAACAAATCCTAGTCTCACAAAAATCGTCCATTTAGGTATGATCCGTCTCAAAATCTCCATTAACCAAACAACATCACTCAAATCTACATTTACCAGAATCCTCAGAGCCATAACCGGACGAAGGGTCATCAATCCTTACCAATAGCCTCTTCAATTTACTCTTAAAATTAGTAAAATGGTGAAGCATACGTCTAACAACAAAGTAAGGATTTGGTTGGCAACTATTAAAAGAAGCTTCAAACTGCCCATATTGGATAAACCAACAAACCTCCATGATTCTTGCCTCTAGATCTGGGATGAAAGTACCCGAGGAGATGAAATGACATGTTTCTTCCCACCATGTCTACAATCGAGACACTCTGGCCCTATTAACCTTAATACCAAAAAACCCCAAACCATGCATAGAGGGTCCATTCACAGTACAGAATGGCGTGTTTAGGAGTTTCCGAAGAAAAACAAAAAGGGAATTAGGGGTTCGAGATTGCATGCCTATAATGAAGTGCCTGAAAAGTTGGGAGGGAGCTAGAAAGCATCTTCTAAAAGAAATGCTTAACCCTTGGTAAAGTATTTGAATTCCAAAGCCTCTTCCATATAGACAGCAGAATATTCTGTGAAGTTGTGGCTATGTTTGGTCTAATTTGTGACAATTGCAACTATCGGAAGGAGTAAGCTAATTTGACAAAAAATTGACCATCATGTATGTGCATCCAAACCAGTTGATCTTGTTCAATGGAAGGAAGTATTAGTAAGTTCTTGATTGCCAAACTTTCATCTGTAGATAGCAAAGGAAGAATGCTTTGTAGCCTCCATTCTCCCTAATCATTAGGTAATATATCACAAACTCGTAGGTGTTGATCAATATCAAGACACCAACCTAACCGGCCATAATGTATACCCTATACCTAAGCACCTCGACCCACAAATACACTTTGGCCATCACCAATTTGCCACAATGTCCCCTTCATTAGCGTGTCCTTACCTTCAAGAAGACTACTCCATAACTATGATGCACGTCCCCCTTTCCATGCAAATCTGAACTCTTCTATAGGAAAATATCTAACTTTAAGTACTTATACCCAAAGGGCATGTGGCTGCAACTGTGCCCTCCATGCTAGTTTAGCCAATAAACTCGTATTAAAAGAATTCATATCTTGAAAGCTCATTCCACCTACAGCTTTTGGCTTAGTTAGTTGTTCCTAGCTACACCAATGAATTCTCGGTTTATAATCCTCACTGCTCTACCAAAAATTAGCAATTAGCGAATTTACCGAATTACACCGTTCTTTAGGGAATTTAAAAACTCCCATTACACAAGTCGGGATTATTGATGCAACTGATTTAATAAGTACCTCCTGACCAGCTTCTGTAAGAAGACAATGCCATTATCCTTGCAGTTTTATAGTGATTCTCTCCTTCACATATTTCAAAGCTTCATTCTTTGATTGTCCGTATTTGGGATATTTAAGGAGTGGCAAATCTCATCCTTTGTAACCTAAAGAGTATTAAGACAATAGAAAACAACAGACTTTTGATAGTTAATTTTTTGCCCTTAAGCTTGACAATATGCATCAAGAATGTACTTAAGATTCATGGCATTAACTTCATTTGCTTCAATGAAAAAGAGGGAATCATCTGCAAAAAGTAGATGAGTTAAGACAACAACTATTGAATTTAATGCCTTTGATGACCTTTGCTGTAAGTTCTATAATCTGGTGTTTAGGGTTCAATTCGTAAAATTTAGACTTGATCGAACAATTTACTCAATCGTTCTAAATTTTACGAATTGAACCCTAAACACCAGATTATAGAACTTACAGCAAAGGTCATCAAAGGCATTAAATTCAATAGTTGTTGTCTTAACTCATCTACTTTTTGCAGATGATTCCCTCTTTTTCATTGAAGCAAATGAAGTTAATGCCATGAATCTTAAGTACATTCTTGATGCATATTGTCAAGCTTAAGGGCAAAAAATTAACTATCAAAAGTCTGTTGTTTTCTATTGTCTTAATACTCTTTAGGTTACAAAGGATGAGATTTGCCACTCCTTAAATATCCCAAATACGGACAATCAAAGAATGAAGCTTTGAAATATGTGAAGGAGAGAATCACTATAAAACTGCAAGGATAATGGCATTGTCTTCTTACAGAAGCTGGTCAGGAGGTACTTATTAAATCAGTTGCATCAATAATCCCGACTTGTGTAATGGGAGTTTTTAAATTCCCTAAAGAACGGTGTAATTCGGTAAATTCGCTAATTGCTAATTTTTGGTAGAGCAGTGAGGATTATAAACCGAGAATTCATTGGTGTAGCTAGGAACAACTAACTAAGCCAAAAGCTGTAGGTGGAATGAGCTTTCAAGATATGAATTCTTTTAATACGAGTTTATTGGCTAAACTAGCATGGAGGGCACAGTTGCAGCCACATGCCCTTTGGGTATAAGTACTTAAAGTTAGATATTTTCCTATAGAAGAGTTCAGATTTGCATGGAAAGGGGGACGTGCATCATAGTTATGGAGTAGTCTTCTTGAAGGTAAGGACACGCTAATGAAGGGGACATTGTGGCAAATTGGTGATGGCCAAAGTGTATTTGTGGGTCGAGGTGCTTAGGTATAGGGTATACATTATGGCCGGTTAGGTTGGTGTCTTGATATTGATCAACACCTACGAGTTTGTGATATATTACCTAATGATTAGGGAGAATGGAGGCTACAAAGCATTCTTCCTTTGCTATCTACAGATGAAAGTTTGGCAATCAAGAACTTACTAATACTTCCTTCCATTGAACAAGATCAACTGGTTTGGATGCACATACATGATGGTCAATTTTTTGTCAAATTAGCTTACTCCTTCCGATAGTTGCAATTGTCACAAATTAGACCAAACATAGCCACAACTTCACAGAATATTCTGCTGTCTATATGGAAGAGGCTTTGGAATTCAAATACTTTACCAAGGGTTAAGCATTTCTTTTAGAAGATGCTTTCTAGCTCCCTCCCAACTTTTCAGGCACTTCATTATAGGCATGCAATCTCGAACCCCTAATTCCCTTTTTGTTTTTCTTCGGAAACTCCTAAACACGCCATTCTGTACTGTGAATGGACCCTCTATGCATGGTTTGGGGTTTTTTGGTATTAAGGTTAATAGGGCCAGAGTGTCTCGATTGTAGACATGGTGGGAAGAAACATGTCATTTCATCTCCTCGGGTACTTTCATCCCAGATCTAGAGGCAAGAATCATGGAGGTTTGTTGGTTTATCCAATATGGGCAGTTTGAAGCTTCTTTTAATAGTTGCCAACCAAATCCTTACTTTGTTGTTAGACGTATGCTTCACCATTTTACTAATTTTAAGAGTAAATTGAAGAGGCTATTGGTAAGGATTGATGACCCTTCGTCCGGTTATGGCTCTGAGGATTCTGGTAAATGTAGATTTGAGTGATGTTGTTTGGTTAATGGAGATTTTGAGACGGATCATACCTAAATGGACGATTTTTGTGAGACTAGGATTTGTTCTTATGATTCAGGAAGAGTTAGGAGTTTAGCTTTGGATGATGGCAGCAAATCTACAATTTTCATGAATAGATTTGATGGAGCGACTTTGACTCAGCAGGTTGGTCAATGTTTATCTTTCATGCATTAAGGTGTGTTGAAGGAAAGTTCTGGATTGCTTAAGGTTTGTAGGGATTTTTTATGTGGTAAGGAAGTGTTGTTGATGTTGATATCTAGCAATACAATAGTAGTGCATGTGGATGCATCTTGGGTAGGCCCTAAGTTTCCGACAAGGTTGGCTTGTATTTTTCGAGATACCAATGGACATTTATTAAGTAAGGCTTCAAAAATTACTTTAACTCCTACGGTTGAAGCAAGTGAGTATTTGGCTCTTCAACTAGGTTTAGATGAGACAAAGAGGCTTGGTTGAAGCCATTTCATTTTTTTCATGGATTGCCTTAATCTGTTTGAAGCCTTACAAGGACAGTACCATCGTTTACATTAGAAAACCCAGGGTTATTTTCAGCAACTTTTATAGTCTTTACGTTGTTTAAGTGGTTTTCATGTGTCTTTTCTCTAAACTAAAAGATCAACTAATCAAGCCATAGATTGGGTGGCTTCGTATTTGAGAAGGGGAATGTGCTCGTATGATTAGTGGTTATATACCCTGATACGGATCTACAAGTGAACACATGAACCCAATATCATACGAAAACCAAAGGGGTGGGTTTGAGCTGCAAGATAGTTCGAAAAGTAAATGGTAGTCGAAGGTTTAGGAAATCCTGTGCACTAACTCTACAGATATGACACACTGTAAAACTATAAACGGACTTAAGACTTGCCGGATGCGACGCACCAGTCCAAGTGATAAGGTTAATCGCCATAATCCTTGCTAAAGGGATTGATAAGAGCAGGTAGATGAGAGTTTTCCAAGAGAAAAGTCTTAAGGGTTTTTCATTAAAATATCAAAGTCTGTTCAAAACCCTATACAAGTGTTCTATTTATACAAAATAGTAAAGTTGTAAGTAAATAAAATGACTAAGAATGCCCTAGTGGCAATTCTGTAAATATAAGATAGACATAAGGCTAATTACAAGTAAAATACAAGAAATAAAGAATCAAAATACATAAGTAAAATAGATAGCCAAGTGAGATCTTCGAGTGAGGGTTGATGCTTTGATTCCAAAGAGTTGTTGGAGACTCTGAGCTGTAATCTGAGCAGACCTGATTCTGGACAACTTGTCTTTATCCGGGGTCAACCTAACTCGACTAAGGCTGACCTCTCATAGGCAGTGGCGGAGCTGATATGACAGTGGCCGACTTCGTATGGTCAGGTCGATCTGGCATGGACGTGGCTGACTTGTTTGATATGTCTCAGTACTGTCGAACTGATATGGAATAGTCAGGTAGCCTCGTCATGACCGAGTAGATCTTAGCCGAATAGACTTAGTCAAGCAAATTGACCTTGATAAAGTACGACAGATGGGTAGGGCAGGACATTCCTAAATAGCTGATCCAAGTAGACCCAACATAATAGAATAGAGCCGACCATAGTAGGGTAGAATGGATCAAGTATAGCGAGGAAGACCTAACAAAGCAAGGCACAAATAATAGGCCAAGAAAGAAATTGCAAAGCACATCGGGTTTTCCAATAGTGCCATAACTCATAGATAAGTCTGTAGGAGGGCTCAGTCAGGGTAGAGCGGGGCATACTCAACACAACAGGGTAGACCCAGTAGAGCGGGGCAAGCTGTTCAACAATGATAGAGCACATAAACAAGACTTCCCTTCGTGCAGAGCTCGTGAGTAAGCCTCCCATGTAATCTAAAGCCTAACATGTTGTCGGATCAGTGCCCGGAATCCTATCATTCCCTCCCTCTTTGAAGAGTTTTGACCCGAAACGTAGCAGTTGGCTGCTCTAGATCCCTCTGGGGTCAAATGCTAATCGATAAAATTTAAATTTAAACACAATACACTGCAGTTCTTGTAACAAGGGCATCACCAACCGATGCTCCCTCCACTAGTCATAAACTCTATCGATCACATCTTTTATCTCGGATCTTTCCTTCCACTCATCATGGATCCGATCAACTATACCTTGGTAGTCCCAGCAATTATCAATTACAAGAAGCAACACGATCTCAGGGTCATACAAGGAATTAAGGGCTCGCAGATCTTGTGTCGGTGGGACATTAGATGGCTCTTCAAGGGCAAGTGCTTCTGCTTCTTTAAGCTCAGTTAGCTCGGACATCATGATCTTCTCATCAGTTGTAGTCAGTATTCCTTCTGCTCCCTCACAAATCAATTCCTCTTCCTCCTTCCATCTATATACCTCAAATCTCTCCAACTCAAGAGTACCAAAAGTCATCATGAGGTATCCCCAATACAAGTATCCATCACCTTGGCCTTGATAAACTCCAATCGATAGTCAATAATAGCTCATAGGTGTGATTTTGTAACTGCTCATATCAATTCTACATAAACTTGTCAGATGACTAGGACGTAGGATTCCAATTTGAGGAAGGCAAACATAATAATTCTTGGAGCTACCATCCGTGGCATTTATAATGGGTAATGGAATCAGTTTAAGAACATCGGGATTTAACCACAATTGAGCTCGGTCTTTCTCGCCTCTACTGCTCGTCTCTCTAGCAACCTTTACCTCTTCCTTTTCTATTGTTACGCCTCAAAATCGTAGAGTCGCAACAGTCCCGCCGTATAGATCATTCTATGATAGCAACTGGCCTTACAGCACCTACTATAGTCACGATCTACACAAGGCGTCGATAACTCCTCGCTTTGAAGTAAACAGTTCAATTAAGCGTTTAGCTAAAGTTTTAGTGATTATCAATAATTTTAAGTCAACATACATAATTACATATACATTCCATAGAGCTTCCCAGGAAATGCTACATTAACATAACAGTTCATTAATTTACATAACAATTATCAGTCTTTCAGTTTAAGCTATAAAGGAGACTCTAGCTATACATCTACTCCTAGGTGAATTGATCCTCACACCCCAGGCTTCAAAAGAATTAACCTCTGGATAGTTGTAGGGCAGCATAATGCTCGAAGTATTCAAAAATCAAGACCTGCAAAAGGATCTATAAGGGTATGAGCAACTATAGCTCAGGATGTTGAATTGGAGACTCATTAATATATACAAACACAAACAAGATTATCAAGCAATTATTTTCATGCAATGCAACAATCAAGTGTCATCACACAACGTAATCCGGTCCGTTGCGAAATTAGAGAAATTTTACCTGCTCTAATCCAGGTTGAGGAGTTTTCATGTTATGTAGCAGCTCACAACTAAACCCAGGCTTGTGCAATGGAGACACCGCTCCTCCCGCGACTACCTTCGAACCATTGACTTCACCCTCGTCACAATCTCCTATCTTGGCACTTAGTTCGACTAAGGATAAAGAAGGGACCATTATACAATCCTGCGCTATCCCTTTTGAAGAGGTCGGTATTTGGTTGAAGAATCCTAATGATCCCTTAACGGGATGCAATGCATGATATTTTAAGTCATTAGAGTTGAATAAGATTAAATTCCATTTAGGGTGTTCAAACAATTTCATACCAATTCAATCATAACACAAAATCAATCACATTACAAATTTCGGCATGAATTCAGATACATCAAACACATGCGTAAATTACTTACAATCACAACCATATATAATCCTAAATCTCCGAGTACCATAAAATAGTACTTTAACACAGTAAGTAATAACCCAACTTACTTGGAATTTCTCAGTCATCTGATCACTTAATTACAAGCTGATTCGTCTTTGGGTATCCTATAATACAAATAGGTTTCTTTTAGTACTTATACTTTAAGGATTCATATTTTAAGTTATATTTTAACTCATTTTTTTCTATATATACCTATTATGTATTAATGATTCATTCTACCCTAATTCGGGGTTCGGTTCCTAAATTAGATTCTAATTTTGATTCTGGAATCTTAAATATCCTCGAATCCTAATGTGAAATTGTTCACATTAAGCTCGAGTATTTTAATATCCTATTAGATCTTAATTTAGTATTTTAAACTGTTCGGTACACGCTAATCCTAATTGGGGTACCGGATTTATTCCCGATGTGAGAAAATCTTACATTTTTTTTATAGAATTACCTAAAATTAAATTTTGTTTCAGATTTAGTATATTCTGATTTTTATTATTATATTATCTAAATAATCCTAATTTTTCATATTTATTAAATTTCCAATTCCACATATTCCTAATTTCCTACAATTACTACCTAATTCCTAAATTAATTACAATTAATACTCCAAGGGCTAGGATTAGGTTTCCACAATAGATATTAACATCTCTAAACATCTAATTACTATCTAAATCAGTAATTAATCACTTAATTAACCCAAAATTACCTAATTTTTCCATCATTTTAGGGCTAAAAATTTACTTACAAATTTCAAAAATTAAATTTAAAAAAAAAATAGCTTCATAGCACTATTCTATATCACTTAAGCATTTTACAGAAAAATTTTGAACTCCAAACTATACTCCTAAGTCTATTTATTTCTAATTCTAATTATGTTCAGTTTTGCTTAATTTGTTAAAAACTCTATATTTTCAAACGTGATTGAACTTAATAACTATTTTCCCTAAATCTACATACAATAAAACCTCGGAATAATAAGTTTTATAATTTTCTAGGCAAAATAAATAATTTTAAGAAATTATACAAAATCGAAGTAGATAAGGGACTCATCCGGTTTGATGTCTTTTGGGCTTCTAACACCGATCCAGGTGTGTCAGCTGGTCTAGACAGTGGGTCTGGAGTGGGGTGGTGGTGGCGGCTTGGTCCTAAGTGTTGGCGATATGTAGGTTTAATTCTCTAGCCTCTACTATACAGATTTGCTTAATAATTTCCTAAACCCAATTTTTTTCTTCAATTTTTGGTGCTCTCAATTTTTTCTCACTTCTAGCTATCCAAAGGAGTTTTGAAAATTTTCTCCCTATTTATAGAGCTTTGTAGTAATTATTATACATTTAATTGGACAAGACATTACCCAAATCCCTTAAATTTTGCCTTATATGTTACTTGTTGTTGAGGGTTTCATGTTCCTACTGCAATTTCAGACCTGCTACGACCAACTCCAAGTCAATCCCTAGCTCTCTGATTTTTTTTTCCTTATTTATTTTATAATTTCTTTAATTATTTGATAGGTTTTTAGCTCATTTTAGGCAATTTAGGTAATTTCACCCATTTTTATATATACATAAATACATGTAGAGTACAAGTAAACATTCCTAAATGTTATTTAGGTCATTTTATGATTTTTAGTATACATACAATCTATCTCTAATAATTTATTAGTTAGGAAATCATACTTTTCACTTTTTCGATTATTAACAAGTAATATACTTAAAATTTTGAAAATTTTTATAGTCTTTTATTTTATTACTTCTTTTCTTAAATTCAATCTTAAAGGGTTACTTTTCATAATATTTCAAGAGTTAGTTTATAGTTTAGGATTGATCGGATCCTTTGACTGACAACCTTAAACTTCGTATCATGAGTTCGATTCTATGGTCAATTGGCTTATCTTTAGGGTTTACATCTACTTCCTTTCCTTGGCCTTCCTTCTTGTCGCTTTCTTTATTTAAGTATTCCTTTACTGCTTCATTTCTTTTCTGAGCTACTCAAGCTAATCAAGTATAACTTCTAGTTGTTCCTACACATCATAATGGTCGATACTAATGGCGGATTCTTTTCTTAAAGTTAGTTGGATAGCTTCATATAAGCTCCTTACTCTCGAGGGGTTAACATGTCTGGCAATCTTCGACCGCAACCCTCTCATGAATCGCGAGATAGTACTTGAAAGAGATTCGTATAATTCACATTGTCGTAGGAGCGCTTTATACTCTTAGGCAAATTCTTGGACACTTATTCATCCATGCCTTAAGGTAGACAACTCCTCATACAACTCGTCTTGATATGATGTAGGTACGAATTTTTCTCTCATGGTAGGTGTAGACACCTAATTTTTACTCCTTTTTTTTAATTTCATTTTTATTATTATTATTTTTCTTTCTTTTCTCAGTAGGCCCTAAATTAGAAAAAATTCAAAAAAAAAATAGAGAATTAAAAGAAAGCCTAAAAAAATTAAGAAATTTAGAAAAAATAAGGATCATAGAAAAATATAAAAATTTTCAATAATAAGAACAAGCACAAAAAAAAAAAAAAAATTTCAAAAAGAAATCCTAAAAAAGATAAAAAATTAGAAAATGAAGTTTAAAAATTTAGAAATTTGAAAAATTACAAAAAAGTAGAAAAATTAAATTCAGATAAAAAATTTAGAAAATAACATGTTATTATGATAGATTTTAATTTTGGTTTAGAAGTTTGGCTGTTGAACTTAGGTTTTAATTTAAATCTAGCTTAGACTAACCGAGTCTAGATTGCACATATGGACAAGGCACAGGCTAATGGCTTAATGGTTTAGCATATGGACTAGCCATCTTAGGTTCAAAACTTAGCAAAGGTAGGGAGGCCTTTTTCTTATTTTTTGTTTTTAATCACATCAGGGACTGCCACATATCAGGATCTGATTGCGCCATGTGTCCTGACACATGGCATCCTCGGATTCGATGCCCTGCTAATGTGGCACTACGTGGCGTGTCACGTTAGCTACTACTTGTCACAAATGACATGTGGCACATCAGGGTTGGCTGACGCAGCCGACGTGGCGCATTTTTCTCTCTTTCCCCTTCTTTCCTTCATTTTCCCCAGATTTCCAACGCTTTCCTCTTTAGACCACTCACTTCAACACAATTTTTGGACCCTTTCTCATTGCTATTTCGCTAAATCAATGGCGAAATTGCAAACTAGATATAGCTTATTATGAATCGGTATAGAAAACACATCCAAGTTCAATCAATTACACATTCAAATTGAGCTTCAAAGATTGGGAAAAAACTGAAAGTTTGGCCATTCCCATTAACTTCAATCTGAGCTTTCCTTTTTTGTTGGTTGAATTCAACTATAAATTGAAGCTTATGGACCATCCATAGACACACACAATCGCACACAATTAACAAAATCTCTCACAAATCTTCACTCTCTCTCTAACACCCATTGAACCCACTCTCTCTCTCTTTGACTCTCTCTACCTAGCCACCTTTGAGCCACACCACTACCTTCATTGACTTCCCCACTATGTGAGCTTCCAGACGTGACCACCCCTATGCCTCGCTGTACCCCCTAGCAACGCCACTAACAACCATCACCTAAACCTTAACCGCCATAGCTACCCCCTCTTGAATCACCACCATCGACTACCTTAGCCCCAAATTAAGTCTACGGCTGAGCTCCTCACCACCTAAAACATCAAACCCAACCCTTCACCAAGCTTTAGTAAGAACCACCCGAACATCGTGGCCACCATCGACGATTACCACTTTACGCCACCGCCCAAACAACTTTCAACCACCACGGTGTTTGGCCTACCCCCCCCCTATTCCCCAATAAAAAGCAGCACATAAAACACTCTTCACCTACTCGTTTCGGTGGTCAAAACAAGCCGAACCACGTCGCGGTTGCTGCTAATGTGGAAGCCCAACCCGAATCCAGTAGAGCCGACCCGAATTCAACTTGGAGATCCAACCCAGTGCCTCGATCCGACCTACGCATCCTCTTTCTGGTCTGAACCCTTATTTTCTTCATTTCGGTTTCTTTTTTTTTTTTCATTTTGTTATTATTATTATTTTTTGTTTGTTTGTTTTTGTTTTCATTTAGTTTATTTACTTATTATAGATTTTTTTTCTCTTTCTTTTATTTTTATAATATTTTTTAAATGTAAATATAAAAGAAAAGAAAAAGAGGAAAAAAGAAAAAAAAAAGAAAGAAAAGAAGAAGAAAAAAAAAAGAAAAGGCAACTTTATTCTTTTTTGTTACTAGTTTAAATAAAAAATAAATAAGCTATAATAAATAATAAAAAAATTAAGTGACAAAAAAGGGGATAAATAAATAAAAAATAAAAATAAATAAAATAAGATTAATCACTTAGAAAAATTGATTTTCTAAAAGTAAATGAAAATAAATAGACTTCTTTCCAAATTAGGACTATTTTAGAGTTTCCAGAAATAAAAAACCGATTAGGACGTTTTAGGAATTTTCTTAAACAAATCAAAACTGAGTAAAATGTAAACTCAATTGTTTTCAAATTAAAACAAAACGAATTCACTAAAGTTTTACAAAAAAAAGAATTATGTACGTCTGATCTCGAATAGTAGGTATGTAGGCATTTACAGGGCGATGATAAAAATGAAAAATTTTCCTTTTTTAGATAATTTCATTTGTCCAATTAGAATAGTTAAACTGAGTTCTATTTTATAAAATAAAAAATGTGATTTTTAAAGATTAAAGTTAATTTTGGAAAGTTGATGGTACTCGTAAGGGTTTAAAAGTCCTAACCCCGGATTCAGATTCTCTGGTTTTCAAAAAACCGTTTTGTAACTTGGTTTTTTAAATCGATAGACTAATAGCTAAGTTATAACCAATTCGCCCAATTGGTTATAACTTAAATCCTTTTCCCGACTCTAGTTAGGTGGCGACTTTGAATCTTTTCAAGTTAAAAAATAATAGTTTTCTTTAAACCCTAGTTGAGAGCTAATATTAAACGGTTAAGGGTTTAATACTGGTTGATTTAGAGAAGATCCAATTTTATTAAAGAACCAAGAGGGTGAAAAACCCAGGCTCGACAGTAGGTCTTATTGAGCTTTATGTAGAACTCCTTCGAGGATCCTTTGCCTTAATTCATTCTTCCATTAAGTCCTGGCAAGACCTTAAAGTTGATCCTCTATAATATATTCCTTGTCACGTTTAGGACACGGGTACTTTTCAAAGATTTTATTGACTCGAAACTCCCAATCCAAGTATTCTTCTGGAGGTCCATAACCATCAAATATGGGTATCTTCGATCTTATATCTTCATAGTCATAGTCATAATCATATCTTCATCAATTGTCATAAGTCATGTTGAATGGAGGTATTAATTTGGCAGACTACCTTGGCTTATAAGAAGTTTCGTCAGCAATGACTAGAACTATCTAATACGGTGATTTCAAGGATACAGCAGCATGAATACTTGCATAGCTTGGGTCTTCCACTTCGCCTCAGCACTTCGACTCAGCTCGAATACTAGAATCAGCTCAACTATTAGGTCGAAGTAACTCGGATGCTTACAGAACTTAGTACCTAGAGGCCTTACTTCTTTGGCTCAGTTCAAACATACACTTCGAGCTCTAAAGACAACACCAATCCCCAAGTTAGCAACATAACCCACTAGTACAACCATAATCACTACTAGTACCAATTTGTCCAGTGTAACACCTAAGGAAATCTACCACCTGTTACTGCGGCAACAACAAAGCTTCCATAGCCAACAACCACCACACACAACAAATTAATGTCGAAAACTTTGATTTCAACACAAATAGCCACAACACATGCCACCAATTGTTGTTGTAATAACATGAAAGAATCCCATTGAATGACCCTCTGTCCAAATTCAACGACCCAAACCACAGTCAATATGGCTCAATCTCAAAAGCTTACTTTCCAACTTAACTATAGTAACCAATATACTTAAACGCACGAACGTACACAAAAATGAACCTGCTCTATTTTCATAATGAAGAATAGAGTACAACAAAGCACAATAGGAACCACTCTTATTGACCTACAAATCTCCACTTTAAAGCTCAAGATCTCTAAACCAACTTCAATCAAACTTACTTCAATTGAACCAACTCCAATATCTATGAAAGGAACACAATCACTAATCAGCAAACACAAACAAATCTTTGCAGCAACTTCATACGCTGTAGTAACTACGGGAAAGACACAACAGTTACTATCAGTAACATAAAGAGAACTCCATAACAACCTAACATGATCCCTCATTGGAATCGTGCTTTGATACTGAGATTATACGGATCCGTGAGTGAACATACGAACACAATATCATACGAAAACCAAAGGGGTGGGTTTAAGCCATGAGATGGTTCAAAAAGTAAACGTAGTCAAAGGTTTAACAAATCTTATGCACTAACTTTATGGATATGACTCATCATAGAACCATACACGGACCTAAGACTTACTGGATATGACGTATTGGTCTGAGTGATAAGGTTACTTGCTATAAGCCTTGCTAAAGGGATTGATAAGAGCTAGTAGAGGAGAGTTTTCCAAGAGAAAAGTCTTAAGGGTTTTTCATTAAAATGTCAAAGTCTATCCAAAACCCTATATAAGTGTTCTATTTATATAAGGTGGTAAAGTTGTAAGTAAATAAAATGACTAAGAATGCCCTAGTGGCAATTCTGTAAATATAAGATAGACATGAGGCTAATTACAAGTAAAATACAAGAAGTGGAGAATTCGAACACATAAGTAAAATAGATAGCTAAGTGAGATCTTCGAGTGATGGCTAATGCTTTGATTCCAAAGAGCTATTAGGGACTCTGAGTTGTAATCTGAGTAAAACTGATTTTGGACGACCTGTCTTTGTCCGGGGTTAACCTGATATGTCCGAGGCCGACTTGACTTGATTAGGGTTGACCTCTCATGGGCAGTGGCTAAGCTGATATGACAGCAGCCGACCTTACATAGTCAGGCCAATCTGGCGTGGACGTAGCTGACCTGTTTGATATGTCCCGATGCTATCGAGCTGATATGGAATAGTTGGGCAGCCTCGTCATGATTGAGCAGATCTTAGTCGAATAGATTCTGTCAAGCAAATCAACCTTGGTAAAGTAGGGCGGATAGGTAAGGCAGGATAGTCATGAACAGCTGATCCGAGTAGACTTGACAAAATAGAATAGAGCCGACTACGGTAAGGCAGAATGGATCAAGTATAGCAAGAAAGACCTAGCAAAGTAGGGCACAAATAGTAGGCCAGGACAGAACTTGCAGAGTACATCGAGTCTTCCAATATTTCCATAGCCCATTGATAAGTTTGTTGGAAGGCTTGGTCAGGGTAGAGCGGGGCATACTCAGCATAACAAGGTAAACCTAGCAGAGCGGGTCAGTGCTTGTGAATAAGCCTCTTATGTAGTCTGAAGCCTGGGATGTCATCGGGTCGGTGCCCGGAATCCTATTATACCCCATCCTTTTGAAGCTACTTGCTAGTGATAGTAATGTTTTTCCTTTTCAGTTTGATTGTACTTCTTCGTATACTTTGTTAGACACCAGTTGATATTGAATGAAGTTCATTTTCCTTTGGACAAAAAAAAAGAAGAAAATTATGTAAGTGCCTTTTTTTTTATTTTTCAATAACATTATGAAAAAATACCTATTATTAAATAAGCAACAACAAGTGGGTTCTAAATTAGGGAAAGAAAAAACAAAAAGCATATCACAACATAATGTAATTAATGAAACACTTGTTGGGAAAGTTAGGCAAAGAATATGGAATGTGAAGCATAATTGCAAAACTCATTATCATCAATTTCAAATTGAAGAATTTCAATATTGCCATTTGATAAAAGTTTAAAATACTAAAACTTTTGTCATATCTGTCTTATAGAAGAGCGTCACTAATGCCTTTAATAATTGAAGAACTTTGATATATGTATATATATATATATATATACTTCATTTCTTTTTACACTTTCTCCATCTTGCACCTAGACTTGGGCAATAGTTTAGGGCCGGTTCATAGGCCTGGCGGTTCAAGGCCCTTGAATCGGTTTTATTTGTTTTTTTTTTTTCTCCTAAGGCTTTACATAATTTTTTTCTCTTTTAACCGTGTCGATCCTTCAGTGGTTTTTTTTTTTCTTTCATCTATCCATAAAGTATACATTAAAAACGGGAAAAAAAAAATATAGAAAAGTCTTGTACAGTATAAATACTTAATTTGATCGAGTAGAGTGAAGTGGTCGAGAGAAAATATTTTTTACTGTATTTTACAATATCCTGAAAGGTGCCTACATATTCGTTAATTGGAATTAAACTGTCATAGTTTGGTTTAGATTTTTAAAAAACCTTTAGTTTGTTGATCAATTTTATGTTTTGGTGAAAAGCATCCAAGTGTATGTGACTATCTAAGTTAAATTTTTTTAAGGAAAATAATTTTAGTCAGTCATGATTTGGAAAAACCTAATGCTGTATCAGCACTTTTGGGAAAACCATACCATTTAGTTTTTTTGAACAATTAGGAAAAAAAGATTTTTCTACGTGATAAAACTTTTTCGTAAAAGATGAAAAGAAAACTTATTATGTATTCTCTTGAGGTAATTGTTCATGTTCTTGAGTAAGAGTGGAACCCGCAAGTGAGCTTGGGCTTCCATCAAATCAGTTCCAGTCTTTGAAGAAATCATCCTCCTCGCTTAATGTCCCACATGGTTCTTATTGTCTACAGCTTGCCTTGTACCAATCTTCTGTATAAGCATTTGCCTTAACACTAACAATAGATAGGGAGGTTCAACGTTTGTTAACAATTAGGCCTATTGTACGAAATGCTTGCTCAACAGCGACCGTTGAAGCTGAAGTAGCGAGTACTTCACGGATGATGCGAGATAGTAGTAGATAGTTCCTTCTATACCTTTGCCACCACTCTAAAATATATTGAAGTCTTTGATAGAGATATTTTCAAAAAACTTAAAATTCATATTAGTGTAGTGCTATATCTCAGACATTAGACCACTAGACCGTTACCTCTTCAATTTTTGCACCAGAAACTACTCACCCATAAATGAGTAATGCCGCTCCTTAGTGGGTAGCGAAGGAGAAACTAATGACTGGTTACCGTACTAACTTTGGTAGTGGTTGAGCATCTCCTTTATGTTGGCCGTCATTGTTGATACTTCTTGCTTTGCTTCTAAGCTGTACACGTCTTAAGAATCCGTTAGATTTTGAATGTAATCATAATAAGTTTTCAAATACATTAGTAATAATTCTGCTTTACAACGAGAGTCTAGAATAGTTGCTATGAGATAAATATAAGAAATTTCTTCATAATAAGTTAATTACTTCAACATCATATCGTATATGCATTCATATAGGTTTGGGTCTTCATGGGCCTAAAGTAGTACGCCAAGTATACTGACGGCTTACATAGCAAACAAGTGAACACTGAACCTATGAACTTATGAAAAAGTCTTAGTAATATCATGAAAAACTTTCAAAACTTTTAATAACTGGATACAAATATCTTAGTTATTGGGGAAAATGTCAACTCCTTGTACATTGTACATTGGGAAGTCACACAATAGTTCGCCGTAAGGAACTGTGCTATGTAACAACTTGTAAGTCGAGTTCTAGCAGTGTTGCACATCTATTTTAAACTTTCGAAGCCTCTTCCCGTGCTCCATGTAGAAGTTCCTCCACTTTTTGTAAAGGGACAGTGATAGGGATCAAGGACTAATTATACGCTCTCGAACCTGAAGGCTTTCTCAGGTGGTCTGCCGAGCTGTCAGAGGTAAGTTAAGTGCCGAGAAGCAGTGCTTGCCCTAGTTCGATCCGTCGAGTTGCTTTACTCTCCATGCCATCCAAGATGTTGCCGAGGTGATTAACTAGCATGTTGAGCCGAACCCTCCACTAAACCGTGGTCTAAGCACCAAATCTAAATGCAGTAATCTCCATTGTGCCGAGGTTAAGCAGAACTATCAAGAGCTGACCATCCAAGGTTAACCCAAATGTGAGCTATCCCTGAACTAACTACTGTCCAGCCCCTTTTAACGTCGAACAGGCCTGAACCGAGGTCCACCCCTTCCGAACCACAATAATGTCAGAATCACAGTAAAAACATGCGCACAATGTTCTTTACTGACATCTGTACTAAAAGGACATCTGCATTCCTTCTTTTGCACGATTTCATATTTTCCTTGTAAATTATTCTCTTTTATTTTTAGCAAATAAGGACCATTCTTTTGTAATTTCTACAACTTAAGATTTGCCCTAACGAGATGATATAAATACCGCCATATTGTAAAAGTTGAGGATACATCATATTACAAAGAATATACTGAGCTTTTCACTCTCTTGAGCTAAGTGTCTCTCTTACTCTCGAGTTACTCTTATCTAGCCCTTCTGAGGGTGGACTAGTAACAAGTGACCTTCGACCATACTTATGCATCATATCAAGTGTAACCTAATCTTATATGAGGCGTTGGTGCATCATATCCTTTGTCAATACATGGGAACCCCTTGCTCAACCTTCAACCATCATTTACTTTTCAAGCCATCTTGTGGCTTGGACCCACCCCTTTGATTACACGTGATATTGAGTTCGTATGTTCACTTACAAGTCCGTATCATCTTGGTATTAGAGCTTGGCTACATTTAGAGCTAGATTCTGTTACTGTATTCTTTTAATAGTTTATCATTGCTGTCGTATGAAAGTGGTTCTATTGCTAGCTTTGAAGTATAGTAGTAAGAAGTGTTTTGTGCCCTGTTTTCAATACGCCAAAACAGAGTGTGGTTGACCTTGTGTTTGTTGAGTAATTGTCATTGTAAGATAAACATCAATGTTGGATTCAAGTGTGCAAGGAACTTTGGGAAAGCAAGAAAGTAGTACTCGACATGGTCGAGAAAAAGAAGGAAGCTCTTCACCTCAATCAATGGGTGATCACTTGGATAGGTTACCGACTTAGTAGCTAGCCTGGTAACTGTTATCTAAGAAGATAGACAATGAGCTAGAAACAACCCTACTAGAGAATGTATTCAGCAACGGCGAGGCAATGATCTGTTTGGCCAAGTTAATGCCCCAACTTGACCACATCGAGCTGAAGGAGTTGGTAGGGATGCTAAACGTAGGTTAGTGCTTAAAGAGATTAAGGAAGAAGTGGAAGGAGATGATGATGCAGAAGAGTACTAAGGAGCTAAAGAAAGAAATGTACAAGCCTTAGAGTCGAAGGACTCAGGATACGTATCCGAAGTTTTTCTAGAAGTTGTGATGCCAAAGACTACCTAGATTGGGTAGATAAGATTGAGAATCAGTTTAAATGCCATGACGTGCCCAATGATGCGAAAGTTAGACTTACTGTATTAGAGTTCATTGGTTACGCCGCCTTGTGGTAGAAGAACTTACAAGCTACTAAGAGAAGGGAATGAAAGCGAGAGATTAGGGGTTGGGATGATATGAAGAGAGTTATGCAAAGAAGGTTTGTGCCAAGCTATTATCTGCAGGATGCCTTCAAGAGACTGCAAGAACTGAGACAAGGAGCATCGAGTGTGGACACTTATGTTAAAGAATTCTAAATGCTAATGATCTGATGCAAAGTCGTAAAGCCCGAAGACCGAATTGTGTCTCAATTCATTGGCAGATTGAAGTATGAGTTTGGAGATGTCTTGGAAACATTAGACGTTAGGACGCTCGATGATGCAATTCGAGCCGCCCAAAGGATAGAAAATCGCCGAATAGGAAGATTCCGACTACCTGTTGGCCGATTAGAAAGTAGTCGACCTGTTCTAAGTAGATTTGTGAGAATGGAACCGAGCAAGGTCATCGAGACCCGACCTGTTCAGACTGCTCGAGTAAAGGAGAAGGAACCACTGAGGAAGTTTGCGAAAGGCTAGAGTTCAGGGAGGAAGACGAGTGAGATCAAGTGCTTCAAATGCTAATGGTGATCAGAGGCGAGGTGCCGACCATTGAGGTTGATAGTATTGATGAGGAAGTAGAGGAGTCGAAGGAGGACGGATAAGCTGAGCTGCTCGATGAAGAAGTCATTTACAACGAGGAAGGCAACTTCATGCTGACCGCTCTAGTATTGAGGAAGACGATGAGTGTCAATCTTATACCTGAAGACGAACAGAGAGAAAATCTCTTCTATATTGGGTATAAGGTAAACGACTCATTATGCGCATTGATAGTTGACAATGGAAGCTGCACAAATGCAGCCTCTGCATTTATGGTCCAGTAGCTGAAATTACCAACCATACCCTACTTGAAACCTTACAAGCTTCATTGGCTTAGTAATAAGGGAGCCCTATAAGTGAACAAACAGGTGTCTGTGCCAATTTGTATAGGTAAGTATCGAGATAAAGTGCTTTGTGATGTGTTGCCTATAAGTGCGCCCTACCTTTTACTTGGATGACCATGGATATTTAATCAAGCAGTTATATATAATGGTAGGAGGAACATATGTCCTGTAGAGCATGAAGAAAGAAGGGTGAAATTGAGTCTCATGACTACTGAATAGGTAAAAGTCATGCAATCCTAACTTAGTTAAACCCTGAAGAAGGAGGCTTTGGTATTGACCCGAGCCGAATTGAAAAGAAAAATGGAGCTAGAGGGACCGACCTATTTGCTTGTCAGGAAAATTTTGGAGATGAGACCCTAGGAGGAAGAGTTATTGACCGAGGTAAAAACCCTACTGAAAGACTTTGCCGACCTATTTTTAGAGGAGTTACTGAAGGGTTTACCCCTAATCCGAAGCGTCAAGTATGCGATTGACTTGCAGTCAGGAGCTGCACTACCGAACAAGCCTGCTTATAGGTTAAACCCTGAATAGGCTGCTGTAAACCCTAAAGCCAAGCCAAGCCAAGTAACCATAGGTTTGAGCTTAAAACCCAAGGTTTAGGGTGATCGGCTAAAGGATCCGATCAAACCCAAATTATAAACTATTTAGCAAAATACCAGTAAAAATGACCCTGTAAACTTAAATTTAAGAAAATGAGTAGTAAAATAGGAGACTATAAAATTTTCAAATTTTAAGCATAATAACTGCTAATTACTGAAAAGGCAAAAAGTGTAATATAATAACTAATAAATTAGTAGAGATAGATTATATGTATACTAAAAATTTTAGAATGACCAAAATAATATTTAGGAATGTTCACGTGTACCCTACATGTATTTACGTGTAGATAAAAATACGCGTAATTACTAAAATTAGCCGAAAACTAAGTAAATAATTAAAGAAAAATACAAAATAATTATAAAAAAATTAGAAGAGGATAACTGCAACAAGATCAGGTCATGGACTAAAAAGAAAAAATTAATCAATAGAAATTGGACAAACAAAAAGCCTAAAATCAAGGAAATGGGGCAAAATCCCATCAAATTAATGCACATTAATTACTACAATTGTCTATAAATAAGGAAAAAATTTCCAGAAGTCATTTGGCTAGTTTTTGATCTGAGAAAAATCGAAACACAAAAAAATTCGAGAGAAATTCAAGAAAAAAAAGAAAAAGAAAACTGTGCAGATTAGCAAGGTGAACTAAAACCACCACCCACCACCACCTGGGACCGAACCACCACCACCACCCTACACTAGGACCACCGCCTGGACGGGCTGACAGCCTTAGACCGGGTTTGGACGGCCTCAATTTTTGTATAATTTCGTAAAATTAGTTATTTTGCCCAGAAAATTATGAAACTTGTTATTCTGAGGTTTTATTGCATGTAGATTTAGGGAAAAATATTGGTTTAGTTTAATTATGTCTGGAAATATAGGGTCCTTAACAAATTGTTCAAAACCGAGCATGATTAAACCGTAAATTAAATAGGCTTAGGGATGTAGTTTGGGGCTCAAAATTTTTCTGTAGGAATCTCATATGATGTAGAACAGTGCTATGAAGCCATTTTTTTTAAATTAATTTTCGAAAATTTTAAGTTAATTTTTAGCCCTAAAATGATGGTAAAATTGGGTGATTTATGATTAATTAGGTGATTAGGATGTTAATTACTGATTTGGATCTTAATTAGATGTTTAAGGAAGTTAATATCTGCAGTGGAACCCTAATCCTAGCTTTTAGGTACTAATTGTGGTTAATTAGGGAAATTAGGTAAAGAATATAAGAAATTAGGAATATAAGAAAATGTAAATTAATAAATCTAAAAAAATAAAGTTATTTAGATAATATTATAATTGAAATCAGAAAAATAATAAATCTGAAATAATATTTAATTTTAAGTAAATATCTCAAAATGTAAGATTTTTACACATCGGGAATAAATCCGATACCTCAATTAGGGTTAGCATGTACCGAATAGTTTAGAATACTAAAATTACGACCCAATAGGATATTTGAATACCCGAGCATAAGGTGATTAATGTCACATTGGGATTCGAGCCTAATTACGATTTAGGAATTAAAACTAGAATCTAGTTTAGGAGCCGAACCCCGAAATAGAATACAAAGAATTATTAATATGTTGTAGGTATACATGAGGAAAATGAGTACATTATAAATTAGAATAAGAATCCATAAAATATAAGTACTAAAAATGAGTACATTATAAATTAGAATAAGAATCCATAAAATATAAGTACTAAAAGAACCTATTTGTATTATAGGACACCCAGAAACAAATCAACTCGCAACTAGAGGATCGAGCGATTGAGCAAATTCAAGTAAGTTGGGTTATTGCTTATTGTAATAGAGTACTAGTTTTGTAGTACTCGGAGACTTAGGCTTGTATATGATTGTGGTTATAAATAGTTTGCGCATGTGCTTGATGTATCTGGATTCGTGCTGGAATTTGTACTATAAATGATTTTGTGACTGATTGAATTGTTATGAACTTGTTGAACACCCTAACCGGAATTTAATCTTAGTCGACCTTAATAACCGAAAATGTCATGCATTGCAACCCGTTAGGGGATCATAGGACTCTCCAACCAAATACCGACCCCTTCGAAAGGGATAGTGCAAGATTGCAAAATGGTCCCTTCTTCATCCTCAGTCGAACTAAGTGACAGGAGAGGAGGTCGCGGCGGGGGTGAAGTCAATGGTTCGAAGGTAGTCGCGGGAGGAGCGAGGTCTCCATTGCACAAGCCTAGGTTTGGTTGTGAGCTGCTGCATAACATGGAACTCCTCAACCCGGATTGGAGTGGATGAAATTTCTCTGATTTCACAACGGACCGGACTACGTTGTGCGATGACACTTGATTGTTGCATTGCATGAAAATAATTGTTTGTTAACCTTGTTTGTGCTTGTATGCATTCGTGAGTCTCCAATTCAACTTACTGAGCTGTAGTTGCTTATACCCTTATAGATCCTTTTGCAGGTTCTGATTTGTAATCTCTTCAAGTACTATGCCGCCCTACAATTATCCAGAGGTTAGTCCTTTAGAAGCCAAGGGTGTGAGGATCAAGTTATTTAGCATAATGTGTAACTAGACTGACCCTGTAGTTAAAGGTTGAAGAATGTTAGTTATTCTGTAAATTAGTAGACTGTGGTGATTTTGTAAATCTTCCTGGGAAGCTCTGTGGACTTATTTATATAATTATCTATGTTTAATAGTAATTTGAGATAATTATCATATTTGTAGTATAATTATTAATCGAACTGTTTACTTCAAAGCGAGTGGTCGTCGACGCCTTGTGTAGATTATCTCTATGGTAGGAACTGTGAGGCCAGTTTCTATCATAGAATGGTTTACACGGTGGGACTGTTGCGACTTCGCGACTTCGGGGCGTAACAGCTGCTGAGCTGCAGAAGCAAGTAGACGACTTCATGAAGAAAGGGTATGTGTATGAGTCCCTGAACCCCTATGCTATGTTGGCCCTATTAATGCCGAAGAAGGATGGTTTTAGGAGAATGTGTATGGATAACCGAGCCATCAATTAAATCACCATTAAGTACAGGTATCTCGTACCCAGGCTTGATGATATGCTAGATGAGTTAAGTAAAGCAAGAGTGTTCTCTAAGATCGATCTCAAATCTGGATATCATCAAATCTAAATGCATGAAGGAGATGAGTGGAAAACCGCATTCAAGATACGACATGGTTTATATGAGTGGCTTGTAATGCCATTTAAACTATCTAATGTGCCGAGCACATTCATGAGAATTATGAATCATGTGCTTTGAGAGTTACTAGGAAGGTTTGTCATGGTTTATTTTGATGACATTCTAATATACAGTCCCAACTTAGAAACTTACTGAAAACATCTCTGATAAGTGCTTGCAAAACTCTGAGCTAAACAGCTCTACGCCAATTTGAAGAAGTGTAATTTTTGCCAATCTGAGGTGATCTTCTTGGGATTTGTTATGAGTGGAGGTGGCATTTGAGTTGATGAGGAGAAGGTAAGAGCAGTTATAGAATGGCTTGAGTCGACTTGTTTTGCCGACGTAAGAAGTTTCCACAGCTTGGCATCATTCTATCGCCGATTCATAAAGAATTTTAGTATGATTGTGGCTCCACTCACCGAACTTTCAATGAAGAATGTTGAATTTAGATGAGGTGAGAAAGAGAGGAGGATTTTTGAAGA
This sequence comes from Lumnitzera littorea, assembly GCA_024138015.1. Taxonomy (NCBI): domain Eukaryota; kingdom Viridiplantae; phylum Streptophyta; class Magnoliopsida; order Myrtales; family Combretaceae; genus Lumnitzera; species Lumnitzera littorea. The sequence continues at coordinate 124,158,924 of JAMXBB010000003.1, read as the reverse complement.
CGTGAAGGAGAAGCTAACTACAGCCTCCGTCTTAGCTCTATCGAGCTTTAACAAGGTGTTTGAGATAGAGTGTGATATGTCCTGACTAGGCATAGGTGTTGTGCTGATGCAAGGAAGCTGACCTATTGCTTAATTTAGCAAGAAACTTCGAGGAGCTACACTCAACTATTCCATCTATAATAAGGAGTTCTACTCCTTAATCTTAGCCCTAACGGTATGGCAACACTACCTGCTGCCCAAGGAATTCGTGATCTACATCGATCATGAATCCTTAAGATATCTAAAGAGCCAACCGAAGTTGTCTCGGAGACAGGCCAAGTGGGTTGAGTTCATGGAGGGTTTTTCTTATGTTGGAAAATACAAGAACGAAAAGAACAATGTAATAGCTGACGCTTTATCGAGATGACATACCCGCCTGACTGAACTATAGACAAGGCTACTTGGTTTTTCAACCATCAAGAATTTGTATGCCGAGGACCCACACTTTGGTCTTATCTACGCCCGTTGTAAGGAAGGATGGACGCTGGACAACTATCACAGAGAGGACAGATACTTATTCAGGAAGAGGAGGCTATATATCCCGACTTGTTCCACATGAGAACTGCTAGTGCACAAGGTGTACAGAAGGGGATTGACAGGACACTTTGGCTAGTGTCAAACTTATGAGGTATTATCCTCTAGATTCTTTTAGCTAAGGATGAAGAGAGATGTCCAATCCATGTTGGAAAGATGTACGACCTGCCGAAAAGCGAAAATTTGTGTCGAGCGAGGATACTACCAACCCTTACCGATCTCGACCAAACCATGGTCTGAGCTAAGTATGAACTTCATGTTAGGATTACCAAGGATGTCCTAAGGGAAGGACTCCATCATGGTGGTTGTGGATCAATTTAGCAAGATGACACATTTCATGCCCTATTCTAAGACTAACTGTCACGCCTAAAACAGGAAGAATTATAACAATCCCGCCGTGTAAACTAACTTAAGGTAGAAGCTGACCTTACAGCTGCTATCATAGATGCAGTTCACACAAGGCGTATACAACTCGACCAACTTAAAATGTCTGTTCTGACACCTGTTAATAACCAAACCTGTGGTAGAGCTTTACAAAATACCCGTTTTATACAACTTGTTATCTAGTACACAACAGTTTTTATACAAACATTTTACGTCTAAAGGTAAAGTTTACAATCAAAGTTTATTAAAAACCACAGGTTTTGCAGTCTATATAGAATAAGTTAGGAAACCAGTAGGCTTCTAGGGAATTCCCAATTAGTTTCCTCAAAAACTCAAAAACAAAGTCAAAAGCCCAAGTTCAGTTGATTCCTCAATCCTCACTTTCCTAAACAACAGCATACTAACCTGGGAGCAATAGTATTTGAACATCTTGACCTCACTCAACACCTGCAAAAGAGTTTATAGGGATGTGAGCACAACTAGCTCAGTAAGTAGGATGGAATCAAAAGAGTACTATACAAACACAAATAAGATTAATAATTATGATAAAATGTAATGCAATGTAATCGATGAAATGCAATGCAATCGATGAAAAGCAATGCAATTGATCAAATGAAACATTGCACAATGTTATCTAGTCCACTGTGAGGTTAGAGAAATTACATTTGCTCCAACTCAGATTGAAGAGTTTCATCGTAACTCAAGTCAGACCAAACCGGGCTTGTGCAATAGAGAACACTCTTCTCCCACGACTGCGTTCGAACCGTGGCCCCTAACCTTGCTGCCACCTCCTCGCCTGTCACTTAGTTCGACTAAGGATGGGGAAAGGACCATTTCAGCTATCCTCATCGAAGGAAGTCGGTATTTGGCCTGACACTCTTAATCGTTTCCCCTAATGGGTGTTATGCATGTCTGACACTCTTAATCGTTTCCCCTAATGGGTGTTATGCATGTCCAGTTTCATTTTAGTCGAATAAACGTTAGTTTCAATTAAGGGTGGCCAACAAGTTCGTATAATATAGAATCAATGCAAATATGTAGAACATCATACAAAGGAGTTCAACTCCTGTAATAACTAAGTATCATCTACACAGATGGCATGCACATGGTTAATTAACTATAAATACAGCAAGAAGTACTTTTAAGTCTCCGAATACTTTAAACAGTATCCAAACGAGCAGTGAAGCCACAATCCCAACTTACTTATTTAGACGTTCACTACTGTCGACTCGAATTGTCAACTGTATTTGTATTATAGATCCTATTTACACAAAAGACCCAAATTTAGTTTTCGTAATAATTACGAAAACATTAGGGTTTAATTTAAAACGGTTATATATATACATATTATTTTCATAATATATAGTCGTATTATCACTATATATCGAATTAAGTTATTAATTATTGATACTGTACATCATATATACTATTACGTATTATATATCATTTCGATCGTACTTTTAATTTATTAATTCATGTTTTAATTCCAGTAAGGTTACTGAAATACATTTTTTTTAATATGATAAAGTTATAGATTATATTATTTAAGGTTGTTCGATTTTAACAAAATTAGTATTGTTAGGTTCGATAGACCTAACAGCATGTTTTATGAGTCCTATTCTTAAAAACGACTTTTAACGGGTAGTTTGAATTTTTAATACAGTTATACGTAATTATATAAATATTATTGTATTATATGTAATTTACGTTATTAAATTGTATTTTACCTAATTTGTCCATATATCGTCAAAATATAAGTATTATCCAACTTTAATATACCTAAAGTATATCCCGATCAGAAAATATTAGTAAATATAATAAAAATATTCATTTAATCCAATTTGATCAACAGTCATGTATATAGTTTTTATTTAACTATTAAATTCATTTTAGCTTATTAATATTAAAAATACAACTTGACTTGTAATTTAAGCCATTTTATTAGGTAAATTCGTGATAAATAGTCTGGGTTTTCAAATAATTCCTCGAAAATTTCTATGGACTCTTAAAAATATAAGGAATTCAGTTATTACTTGGTTTCAAGCTTTCGACTTATTGCCTATATACTTGTGTTTACAATTTTACTCTTAAATTATCCTAAATTACTCAATTATGATTCTTTTTAAACTAAATTAATTTCAATCTGACTCAATACTATTATTATTATTATTTACTATAGATCAGCACATGTTCATCTCATCAATTAATTTTGTAATTTCTTATTTAATACATAATTTCAGCTTATTTTCGGGCTATTTTTAGGCAAAAAAATACAATAAATATTAAAAATATTCAAATTAAAATTCAGGCTACATAGCAATTATCTTTATATCATACACATCCTACACAAAAATTTTCAACTAGAAATAACATCATTTAATACATTTATTTTACAATTCTAAATTCGGATGAATAGTAAATTTTTTAAAGAAGTATATTACATATTACAAATTACAAATTTTTCAAAAATAAAAATATCATGTAAAAGAATGTTCAAAATAACCTAAGTACAATTTTTTTCATAATTTTCTAGGTGGATTTACTATTCTTTATAAATGATTGAAAAATAGGGTAGAGAATTAACCTTGGTGTTCTTAGGTGCTCCGGTGGTCGACGGCGGTTAGGTGGTTGTCGGATGGCCTACGTGGTGGGTGGACTGTTTGGGGTTGGCTAGGTTTCACAGCAGATTTAGTTTAGATTAGGGTTCTGTCCTATCACGAATTTTGCTCTGTTTTTCTTATTTTCTTCTCTATTTTCTACAATTTTTTTTTCTAATTTTTCTTTCTATTGTTTCTGGTTTCAAAAGATGTGAAATAAGGTTGCTCAACAGATTTATAGTGGTTTAGGTCGGTTTCTTTTCCTTTTATTTATTTATTTATTTTTTTCTTGCTTTTTTCTCCATTAATTGCAAGTAGGAGGTGGCTCCTTCCCAGTGAATCAGCTTTTGATTCATCAATCTTCAAGTCTAACAACATGCCATGGCAATTCCACAATTTCCCAGCCGCAATTTGAGTGAATTGGATGAGATTTGCTCTTGTCTTTGACATTTTAGGTATATTTTATTATGATTTAATTATTTATTAATATACAAGTATATATCCCATGTATATATCACGCATAATATTTAACTATACTCATATAATTATGTTTCTAACATATCTTTGATTTTTTAGGATATATTCTCTTAATAAATTTCATGAGTTCAATACAATATATATATATATATATATATAATTACATAATTTAGGAATAATTTACGAGTATAATTATTATTTATACCGGATATACTCATAAAAATACTTGTATATTTATATAGTAAATTATACTATATTATCTCATTTTATAACTCAATTAACTTATCTTCAAGTTCTCGTTGCAATCTGAGCTAGATTTTAGCAGTTCCGAATATTTTAGTGCTATATTGAATATTCCTACTTGTAAGGGCAAAATTAGGATTTTGGGTCATTATTTCTAAAATCTAACTTCACTTTGATACTTCGTCTAACTTTTTTATCTAGTTGTAGCTCAATTAACTTATCTCCAAGTTCTTGTTGCAATCTGAGCTAGATTTTAGCAGTTCCGAATATTTTAGTGCTATATTGAATATTCCTACTTGTAAGGGCAAAATTAGGATTTTGGGTCATTATTTCTAAAATCTAACTTCACTTTGATACTTCGTCTAACTTTTTTATCTAGTTGTAGCTCAATTAACTTATCTCCAAGTTCTTGTTGCAATCTGAGCTAGATTTTAGCAGTTCCGAATATTTTAGTGCTATATTGAATATTCCTACTTGTAAGGGCAAAATTAGGATTTTGGGTCATTATTTCTAAAATCTAACTTCACTTTGATACTTCGTCTAACTTTTTTATCTAGTTGTAGCTCAATTAACTTATCTCCAAGTTCTTGTTGCAATCTGAGCTAGATTTTAGCAGTTCCGAATATTTTAGTGCTATATTGAATATTCCTACTTGTAAGGGCAAAATTAGGATTTTGGGTCATTATTTCTAAAATCTAACTTCACTTTGATACTTCGTCTAACTTTTTTATCTAGTTGTAAAGTTTGGGCTCAATTGGATAAGTTTTCTTAAAGGTCCTAAATCCAGACTCGATTGTCCTAAACTCAATTTTAGGAGCTTACACTAATGATGCTTCGGTTATCTCTTTTCTTTTCTTACAGGAGGTGATTAAGCTTCATAGCGTGCTTAGAACCATAGTTTTGGATTGAGACCCCAAGTTCATGGCCACTTTTGGCAGACACTTTGGAGGCAACTGGGAACCAAGTTATTGTATAACACGTCCTGCCATCTACAGACCGATGGGTAGACCGAAGTTGTCAACCGAACTGTGGGAACTTTGTTAAGGGTCACTGTCGGATGAAACATGGTCGATTGGGATCTGTGTCTACCAATCATCAAATTCACCTACAATCGGACCACCTACAGTGTTACAAGCATGTCCCCATTTGAAGTCGCCTACGGGTTCAACCCCGAGCTCCCATTAAACTAAACACCCCAACTGAGAACTAATGATGATGACCGGCCAGTCGTAAAAAAATTTAAAGTCATCAAAACTATACACCTAAAGGTTGTAGAGCAATTGGGTCAAGCTGCTATTAAGCTTGAGAAGCGAAACCGAGGACGAAAGAAGAGAGCATTTCGATTAGGTGATTTGGTCTGGATACACCTTGGCAAGGAACGATTCCCAAACTTGAGGAAGAACGAGTTGTCTCCCAGAGTCGATGAACCTTTTAGAGTGCTTGAAAAGATTAATCCTAACACCTATAGGATCGAATTACCTGAAGGATACAGAGTCTCGGACTCTTTCAACATTGTCGACCTCCAACCTTACACTCCCAAAGACAAGCAAACTGGACTTGAACTAGATTTGATCCCAAATCTCAAACAACCCGAAAGAGATGATAGGGATCAAGGACCGATTACATATTCCCGAGCCCGAGGGCTCTCTCAAGTAGTTTGCTAAGTTGTTCGAGGTGAGTTATGTCAAGGAGTAGTACTTGCCCTAGTTTGATCTGCCGAGCTACTTTGCCCTCCATGCCATCCAAGATGTTGCCGAGGTGATCAACCAACATGCGGAGGTGTCCAAGCACCAAATCTGAATGCAGCAATCTCTATTGTGCTGAGGTCGAGCAGAACTATTAGGAGCTAACCATCTAAGGCTAACCTAAACGTGAGCCGTCCCTGAACCAACTACTATCCAGCCCCTTCTGATGTTGAATAAGCCTGAACCAAGGTCCATTCCTATTCAGACCACAATTCTGTCAGAATCACAGTAAAAACGCGTGTACATTGTTCTTTACTGAAATCCGTACTGTCCTTTCTAACAAAGGACATCCACATTTCTTCTTTTGCATGATTTTATATTTTCCTTGTAAATTATTCTCTTTTGTTTTTAGCAAATAAGGATCGTTCTTTTGTAATTTTTGCAACTTAGGATTTGCCCTAACGGGATGATATAAATGTCGTCATATTGTTAAAGTTGAGGATACATCATATTACAGAGAATATACCGAACATTTCACTCTCTTGAGCTAAGTGTCTCTCTTACTCTTGAGCTACTCTTATCTAACGTTTTGAGCGTGGACTAGTGGCGAGTGATCTCTGGCTATACTTGTGCATCATATCAAGTGTGACCTGAGCTCGTGTGAGGTGTTGGTGTATCATATCATTCATCGGTGCACAGGAACCCCCTACTCAACCTTTGACCATCATTTACCTTTCAAGCCATCTTGCGTCTTGGACCTACCTCTTTGATTACGCGTAATATTGGGTTCGTATGCTTACCCCCGAGTTCATATTAGACGGCCTATCTGTTATTGTCTTGACGATGCTCTTGATCGGAGCTATACTGTTGTATAAAGCTGTAATACCATCCTTGACACATAAGTTAAGAATATGACATACACAATGTATGTGGAAAAAAATCCCCTCAACGTTGGTTGATAATAATTTTGCAAATAGGATATTGATGCAGCATTGGTAGTTGCATTATCAATACCAATAAAAAAAATTTTCCTCACTAATTAGTACTCATTTAGGATTTCTCTAATAATTTATAAATATTTTGCGTCGTGTGTCAATTGTTAAATACCTTTAAAGTCAATAGTCGTTTATTAAGTTGTCAATTATTGTCTACCCAATGAACAGTAACACCAATATAAAAATTATTACGAAAAAGATACGTCCATATGTCTGCACATATGAACACTTGTGTATCGAGGGAAGTAAACTTACTTGCGAGCTCCCTCTTACCTTTGTAGTAAAGCTTCTGTATGGCCCGGGTTATCGTTCTGCAACTAAGCTGTCGCAAGCTAAGATTGAACGTCTCTTGCCCGTATCGTGACCTCACTCTCCTATGCTTGTGGGAGAGGATTTCTCCCCACTAACTATCCTCCAACTACCGGTACCATTCTATTATAAATACCCTATCACTACCTAACGGTAAGACTCTCTATACTTTACACACTAAGCTTGCATATTACTCCAAAGCATCCTTTGCTCTCAAAGAATTCACTACTGACTTAAACATTAGAGTGGCCACGCTGAACAACACCCTGGTGCCCCCTCACAGTGTTTCGTTTTGCAGACTTACTACATGTAAAGCCCAGCTATTATCGACAAATGCCTTGAGATGACATTTAGTGCCGTTTGTGGGAAGTTGAATTCATACACAAAAAAACCCCAAACACATTAAACACACTCCATAAGCACAATTCTCAAACATCATGTTTCATCGCGACGAGTAAGAGAACTGCCAATTGGTGAATAACTAACCTATATGCAATCAGCCCCTCCTAAGGGCAATGCTAGAGGAGTGTCCGGAGCACATGGAACACCTAGTCGAAGAGTTAGCTGCTTAAAATAGGCTACTTTATGCTCGCCTCAAAGAAGTCAAGAGGCACAGCATACAAACCTATCCCCTCGAAGCTTTGGATGCTCACACTAAGTAGAATAACCCTCGGCAACAGCAATAGAATGGCAAGGGTTAGCAACTTGATCTACCATTATAGCAATAGCCAGTAAGGTTTATAGCTACCCACAACTAAGCGTTGGTTGGTAATGATCAAGTAACCAACTAGCAAGGAGTACCGGCTCAATCAACAATACGCTAAGCTCATTTGGTAGACGATGCTGACCCCCACGAGCTTTGTGTAATGGTGAGGAGGCTTTCTGACCAATAGGGAAGTAAAGCCACTAGCAACACTGAACTAGTCGCCAATAATAAGACCCCCTTCACCAAGGGCATCCAAGATATAGTATTGCCTCCCAATAGCAAACTTCCGTCCCTAGACCAATATGATGGCACAGGTGACCTTGACGATCACCTTCTCTTTCCATACCTCCATGATCATGGGGATGTTATAACGTATAAGGCTTTCCCAGGTACCTTAAGGAAAGCAACTCAGGCGTGGTTCCACCACCTCCCTTACAATTCTATCAACTCCTTTAACAAGCTAGCGTGAAGGTTTAGCCTCTATTTCAGGGCTAACAAGCCTCCATTTAAGGACACGTCATCCTTGTACCTTATAAGGTAAGGTGAAGGCGAATTCCTATGCAACTATGTAACCCAATTAAACAATGCTGCAGTTGAGATCCCTCGATTGGATGAGAGAGTCGCTATCCATGCTGTTTAGCTTATCATTCGACCTTCGGGAAACTTCATATGATCACTTGTGAAGAGCAAGCTAAAGACCCTAGCTGATTTTTAGAATAAGGCTTAAAGGTACATCCACCAGTAAGACAACATTCATGCCAGGCATGATGCTAACTGAGAGAGATTGGATGGAAAGTAGGACAAAGAAAAATTGTCCGTGAAAGATCACCTTAGTGGTAAGTTGCTGGGTAGATCAAAAGGGGAGAGCCTTGGGAAGAAGAAGCGCTGAGCTAGGTGCAACCTGCTCCCCCTTCTTATTTACACACAACACACGCCCTTAAATAAACCCATAGCCCAGGTCTATTCTAAGGTGAAGCATAGGAACTTGCTGCAAAGACTCCCGAAGATGAAGTGAAGCCCTAATTGTCAGAATTCAAATAAGTACTACCAATTCAACAACAATCATGGTCATACCACAGATGAATGCTTCCAACTGAAGAATGCAATCGAATATGCCATTCAAGAAGACTTCTTCAATGAGTATGTAGTCCAACCGAAGAACGATGACTGTTCCAATGACAATAAAGACTGAGCACCCCAGAGATGGTAGATCGATAGTGTTAGAGTAGAGCAAAACACTGATTGCTACAACAACTATGCCCCTAATGGCGTTATCAATATAATGGTTGGGGGACCATTCCCAGGGAAGCAGTCGAGAACTAGTAGCTCAGTTAACACCCCAGTAAGGGAGAAGAGACAAAAGCTAGACACTTTTATCTCCTTCTTCGATGAAAACTTAGAAGGGGTAGATACACATCCCCCGCTTCCCTGCCCCCCAATTAGGATGCCTTAGTCATAGGGACTAGGATCGAAAATTTTGAGGTCCTAAAAATAATGATAGACATCGGCAGCTCTACCGATGTCCTCTTCCTCTACACAAATGAGAGAATGAGGAAGAAGCTAACGGTGAAGATGAAGTTGTATCACCACAACTTGATCTGCTTCAACAGAAGTACTGTTCAAGCTAAGGGGATTATCACTCTAGACATGGAGTTAGCAATGACAATCATATGGTACGATGACAAGCAGAGTTCATCATGATCGATTGCCTTTCCCTTTATAACACTCTCTTGGGAAGACCAAGTTTAAATATGTTCAAGGTTATCATATCCTCCCTTCACTTGAAGGCAAAATTCCCGACCTTGACTGGGGTGAGGATATACAAGTATGATCAAAAGCTCTCACAAGAGCTATATGTCAAGGCTTCTAGAAGTAACGGAGTCTTGGCCTTGGAGTCTAATCCAAAGGAGAGGGGCGAAGCAAGTGAGAAAATCGAAGACATCCAGATAGGTCCCTCTTCCGACTAGACCACGAATGATAAGAATCAAGCTACTGAGCCTTTGACCCACAGCTAAGCTCGAGAATTAGAAGGCCTAGTAAGGTAGATTATCTTACTCCAACCAACTCCTGTCAAGACCGAGTACTTCTTTATCGAGTTACTCTTTATGTCGAGCCGAATCACTGCTCATCTCTCTATAGTACACCAAGATGTAAATTACTCACTTGTGCTCGAGCAGACTAATGACTTGGCATCTCCCTTATCGAGAAGATGAGATAGAGAGATTTCGAACTGACTAAGCCATCCCTGCTCAGACAAGCAAGCTGACCGTACTTTTTATCTGCATCTTCTAACGGCATCACTAATACAGCATCACCATGTGTACAAAATCATGTGTAGAATCCGTTACACCAATTATTGTTTTCCTTGAATATTCATTTTTACCCTCTTGTATCTTGTACATTACTTCCTTAAGAAATGCCCTTTTTGTCTTTTCCTTTTTAAGTATGTTGCCATAAATTCTTGGATATAAATACCTCTTGTACTTGTAATTGTAAACAGCAGATTAACTATCATTAATACACTTGAGTATGTTTCCTTCCCTGCGTAAACACTGCCTGTTTACTCTTAACATCACTCTTATCATAACCCTTGAGCAAAGCTAGGTGGCAAGTAACCTCACCAGATTAATTTATGCGTCATATCAAATTGTGCCATAAGTTCTTGAAAGTTCCATTAGTATGTCATATCCATTAGGGCTATTCATGGGTTTTTGCTCACTTTTCATTCGTATTTGTCCTTTCACACATTCCCCATCGCCTCCTTTTTCAAGCTTTCGGCAAGCTTGGATTCATTTAGCGACCAACCTTATCTGTTCTTGGTCACGGTCCGTGTCATCTTAGTATCAGAGCAAAGGTTTTGTTTGAGTTGTGGTTTGTGTTTGAAGTTTTGTTTATACTCTATTTTGCATTTGTAAAACAGAGCAAGTTACTGTGTCTGTTTGATTGCTGTGCTTGTTAATTGTTACTTTTCTGGTTTGTAAAAGTGTTTGCTATATCACCTACTTAAGGATTTTGAGCTTTGAATCTATGGAGAAAATGACTGATCTAAGTGTAAACATTAGTATTGGAGATGACAACAATGGAGTTGTCCACCATAAGGGAACCCCTAGGAGTACTGATAAAAGACTAAATGATGTGGCTAACCTTTTAGTAAATCTGATCTGAGCTGTTTATGTGCTGGCTTGCCGACTGATTGAAGCCGTACAAAACACTCCATAAGTCGCTCAACTTGTTAAGGTCGGAACCCAACTCAACCAGTTCGAGGTGGAGGAGTAGGTGGACGAATAAGACAAAGGATAGACTTAATGAAACTAAATGAAGAGAACAAGGAAGAGTATTTTGAAGAAGAGCGAGTTCAAGTTCCCAAAACATCTAACTACGTAAAGCTTTGGATTTCGAGCTTCAATGGATCTAGGAATGTCGATGAATATTTGGAATGGGAAGAGAAAGTGAAGCATGTTTTCAACTATTATCAGTACGAGGATTATGAGAAGGTAAGAACTGCTATTATTGAGTTCTCTGGATATACCGCCATGTAGTGGAAGAATTTCTAGGCTATGAGAAGGTGAAAGGGCTATCGAAAGATTAATACTTACCTCGAGATGAAGAGAATACTCAGAAATAGGTTTGTATCGAAAACTTATTTACAAGACACTTTTACTCAGCTTAAGGAGCTAAGACAAGGAGGCCGAACAATTAACAAGTATGTCCAGGAATTCCAAATGCTCATGATCTGATGTGAAGTGAAGGAACCCCTAATGTAAACAATCTCTAGATTCATCATGGGATTAAGAGGTAATATTCGGGACATTGTAGAACTCTAACGATTCACAACAATGGATGAAGCCATCTAAATAGCTTAATGAGTGGAGAGACAAAGAAGAACCCAAGTACCTACCAGAATGCCGATTAGCCGACTCGGACAAGAAAGTTACTCAGATCAGCCAAGTACTGAGCTAACTCGAAAGGTGGATGTCCGAGCTAACCAGAAGGTCAACTTGATAGTAATGTGCTAACCCGAACTTATGAGAAGGGGCAAGGGTCTAGTAGGAGGATGAGCTAGATTAAGTGTTTTAAGTGTCAAGGGTTCGAACATATGGTTGCTTAGTGCCCGAACCAAAAAACAATGGTGATCAAGGGAGATGTTACGAAGCTAGAGGTAGAAAATATTAATGAGGAACCCAAGGAGAAAGAGATCATAACCAAGAAAGAAGATGTCAAGAAAGAGTTGATTAAAGAGGATGTGTTTGCTGAGGACTTGGACCAGTTGATCATGGTAGTTCAACGGACAATGAATATGGAACCTTTACGCGAGGAGGAGCAGAGAGAGAATTTATTTCATACTATTTGTAAGGTAAATGATTAGGTGTGTGCCCTCATTGTGGATAATGGTAGCTGCACCAACGTAGCATTAGCCGACCTTATTACAAAATTGATGTTGTCGACTATTGCACATCCAAGGCTATATAAGTTGCACTGGTTAAGTGAGAAAGGAGCAATGCATGTCACTCGATAAGTACTATTGTGATTGTTATTGAAAATTACTCTGAACAAATTCTCTATGACATACTACCCATGTATACTTCCCACGTGTTGCTAGATAGACCGTGGCTGTTTGACAGGAGAGTTATCCATGATAGATATTGAAACACGTATACGTTTGAGAAGGATAACGGGAAGATCACATTGAACCTAATGCCGCCGAGTGAAGTTAATAAACTACAGGCCAAACTTGCTCGCAGGTTGAAGAAGGCTCTGGTGATGAGTCAAGCCGAGCTTTAAGAGACCCTTAAGGCTGATATGCCGACCCTAATGTTAGTCAAGCACCTATTGGAGATGAAGGAGCGGGTTAAACTACCCTAGAAAATAAAAGAGTTGTTGGATGAATATGCTAACCTGTTCCCAAAACGGTTACCTGAGGAGTTACCCTCAATTCGAGGCATAGAACATTGCATTAACTTAATACTCGAACAAGCTTTTGAGCTTCAACGTTAAGTCAATGAGTTATTAGAGAAAGGATATGTTAAAGAAAGTCTCAGCCCTTATGCTATGCTGGCATTTTTAGTGCTGAAAAAGGATAGAACCTAGCGGATGTGTGTAGATAGCTGAGCTGTAAACAAGACCACAATCAAATATAGGTATCCCATTCTTAGATTAGAGGACATGCTGAATGAATTAAGTGAAGCCAAGATCTTTAACAAGATTAATCTGAAATTTGGCTACCATTAAATTTGCATGAGGCCGGGGGATGAGCGGAAAACTGCATTTAAAACTCGATATGAACTTTATGAGTGGATGGTCATGCCATTTGACTTATTGAATGCCTTGAGCACTTTCATGAGGTTGATGAACCATGTACTGAGACATCTAATAGGAAAGTGTGTTGTGGTATACTTTGACAAGATTCTAGTCTACAGTGCTAACATGCCGAGTCATTGCGAGTATCTTCGAGCCGTATTGAATATCCTTCGTACTGAGAGATTATTTAGTAACTTAAAGAAATGTTGTTTTTGCTAGGAGAAAGTGGTACTCTTAGGTTATATAGTAAGTGGCGGAGGCTCACGAGTGGACGATGAGAAGATCAGAGCAATCGTTGAGTAGCCGACTCCTACTACTTGTGCTGACATAAGAAGTTTCCATCGACTGGCTTCATTCTATAGATGATTGACTAGGAATTTTAGCACCCTTACCGCACCACTTATTGAGCTAATAAAAAAAAGCATCGACTTCCGATGGGGAGAAAAAGAGGAGAGGAGCTTTGCCGAGATAAAGGAGAGATTGACCTCCACCCCGGTGTTAGTTCTATTTGACTTCGAGAAGATATTTGAGTTGGAATGCGATGCATCAGGCATTAGAATAGGCGATGTCCTAATGCAACAAGGCCGACCAACTACCTTCCATAGTAAGAAGCTTAGAGGACTTCAGTTAAATTACTATGTGTATGACAAAGAACTCTTGGTGTTAATCCAAGTACTGTAAGTATGGCAGCACTATTTATTGTCGAGAGAATTTGTCATATATAATGACCATGAGTCGCTGAGGTACCTCCGAAGTCAGAACAAGTTATTGAAGCGGCAAGCGAGATAGGTTGAATTCCTTGAAGGATTTAATTTTGTAATAAAATATAAACAAAGAAAGAACAATGTAGTTATAAATGCTTTTTCAAGAAGACATGTACTTTTGAGTGAACTGTAAACCAGATTATTTGGGCTTTCAAGCCTTTAAGAGCAGTACTCTAGGGATCCATACTTTGGACCCATATTTGTGCGATGTGTCAATAGAAGAACAATGGACGAGTTTTATGTGGAAGATGGCTACTTGTTCTAAGGTAGAAAATTATGCATGCCGACTTGTTTGCTGTGGGAATTATTGATCAGGGAAGCACACAGTGGAGGACTGTTCAAACATTTTGAGGAGAAAAGGATGTATGAGTTGCTGAGCGGTCGATTTTTTTGGTTGAGAGGCGAGATGTACACCAAGTTGTTGAAAGCTATGCTGTGTGCAAAAGGGCTAAGTATTGAGCCGAAAAAGGAAAAGTAATGCCACTGCCTGTTCCAACAAAGCCATAGACCAAATTAAGCATAGACTTTATTCTCGAACTATCGCGAACTGCCGGAGGCAAATATTTTGTAATGGTTATAGTGGATAGGGTCAACAAGATGTCATACTTTGTGCCCTGCTCTAAAACTAACGATGCTTCGGCTATTACTGCTCTTTTCTTGTAAGAGATTGTGCGGTTACACGGTATGCCAAGAAGTATAGTCTCCAACAAGGACCTAAAGTTCTTGAGCTATTTCTAGAGGACCTTATGGCGTTGGTTAGAGACTAAACTATTATTCAGTACTTCCTATCACCCTTAAACTGACAGTTAAACAGAGTGGTTAATCTCACTTTTGGATCATTGCTTTGAGCTACAGTGGGCAAGAACTTAGCTAATTGGGACGTTTGCTTGCTAATGGTTGAATTTACTTATAACCAGATAGTGCATGATACCACTAAGCAAACTCCCTTTGAAGTGGTCTATGGTTTGGATCTTGAGTTGTCCCTCAATCACACCCCTGTACCTATGCTTGCGGAAGAGGAACTTGATGCAAGAGCTAAGGCACAATCCCTTCAGCACATCTATAATAAAGTCACTCGATACATAAACTAAGCTATTAGAAAAATGAGAGAGAAGGCCAAGGGTATGATGGCTAAACAATTCTAACAAGGAGACTTGGTATGGCTACACCTCAGCGAGGAACGCTTCCTAAGCAAGAGGAGGAACAAATTATCTGCAAGATAATTCTTTAGAAGATCAATGATAATGTCTATAGATTGGAGTTGCCCAAGGACTATGGGGTTTCTGACACCTTCAACATTGTTGACCTTGGTCCATATCACCCCAACGGAAAGCTAATCAAAGACTATTTGGATTTGATTCCAAATCCAAATCAAATTGGAGGGAATGATAGGAGTCAAGGCCTTTGACATGCAGCCGAGCTCGAGGACTGGAAGGCCTCGTAAGGCGAATTCTCTTACTCCAGCCAACTCTTACTAAGGTTGAATACTTCTTTATCGAGTCACTCTTTATGCTAAGCCGAATCACTACCCATCTCTCTGTAGTACGCCGAAATGTAGATTACTCACTTGCGCTCGAGCCGACCAATGACTTAGCATCTCCTTTGCGGAGAAGATGAGATAGAGAGACTCCGGACTGACTAAGCCACCCTTACTTAAACAAGCAAGCTGACAGTTCTTTTTGTCTGCATCTTCTAACGGCACCACTAATACAACATCACCACGTGTATAGAATGATGTGTAGAATCCGTTACACCAATTATTGTTTTCCTTTAATATTCATTTTTACCCTGTTGTATCTTGTACATTACTTCCTTAGGAAATGCCCTTTTTATCTTTTCCTTTTTAAGTATGTTACCCTAAATTCTTGGGTATAAATACGCTTTTTACTTACAATTGTAAACAACATATTGACTATCATTAATACACTTGAGTATTTTTCCTTCCCTGAGTAAACATTACCTATATGCTCTCAGCATCACTCTTATCCTAACCCTTAAGTAAGGCTAAGTGGCGAGTAACCTCATTGGACCAATTTGTGCATTATATCGATTTCCATTGGGGCATTATATCCATTGAGGCTGTTCGTGGGTCTTTCCTTATTTTTCATTCGTATATGTCCTTTCGTACATTCCCCATCACTTCCTTTTTCTAGCTTTCGACAAACTTGGACCCATTCAACGACCGCCCTTATCTGTTTTTAGTTATGATCCACATCAACAAACATCGAGATCAAGACTCCCCTTGAAGTGAAGGACGAAATTGTTGCTCTCCTGCAGGCTAACTTAGATAGGTTTGCTTGATCAGCATCAAATATGCTCAGAATCTCACCCGACCTAGCAACCCATAGCCTTAACATTGACTCCACTGCACGACCTGTCAAGCAAAAGAAGAGGCACTTCGCTTCAAAGAGATAGGCCTCAATTGAGGAAGAAGTATAGAAGTTGCTCAAGGTTGGCTTTGTAAGGGAAGAAAAGTACTTGACCTGGCTAGCAAACGTAGTGCTAGTTAAGAAGAAGACCTGGAAGTAGTGTATACACGTTGTAGACACCTAATTTTTGCCCCTCCATAGTCTTAATTTTTATTTTTATTTTTACAAAAAGGGTCCTAATTCAAAAATAATAAACAAAAAATTAATAAAAGATAAAAATGATAAAAATTAACAAATAATGAAAATACCAAAAAAAATAAGAAAAAGAAAAATTATAAAGATTTCGTAGATTTTTAGGAAGTAATTTATATTAGGAATAATTAGTTTAATGTTAGTTTTAATTTTAGTTTAGTTAAAAATTTTAGTTTAGGGATTCAGATAGTTTAAATATAATTTAATGGTAATGAATATCAAAATACAGACCAACAGCCTAATGAATAAGCAGCGAAGTACTTAAGTGGATTTAATTGGAGGTCACGGGTTCGAGTCTCAGCAGGCACCTATGTTTTTATTTTTCTAACTTTGCAGAAGTGAGACGAAAATCAGTTTCATATATAATTAAATCATGTGAGTTTAGTTAAATTAGCTTTGAATAAAATTTGAATTTAGTTTAATCAAATACATTAGATATAATAGGATTTGATTTGGGCTTTATAAAAAGAAAAAACCACAACGGGAATCAGGCCATCAGCTTCATCAAAAATTCAAAATCTGCTTCATCCACAGAACAAAAACAGCAGCAGATCCACACTCCACACTTGACACTCTACGAAAATCCGAAGGCAGCCAATCTAACGTCTAGCAATCCGAAGCTAATTTCCACCATCTAGCAATCCGAAGCTAATCCGCAATTCGAGGCCAATTCAAAGCACGACGCAATCTAAAGCTAATTTTCACTGTCTGAAGTCCCAACGTCCCGTTCTCCATTCCACAATCCCTACCCTATAACGAACAGCAGCCGCAGTCGTTGCCTGGTCCTGACATCACTCCACGCAGCAGCAGCGAACGTCTCCTCGTCCAGAATCCGAGCTTTGCAATCTAGACGCCACACAACCCAACAGATACAGCGCAATCTAGACGCCACACGACCCGACGGATACAACCCCGATCTGGATGCTACATAACCCGACGGATACAGCACAAGTTTGATGCCATCAACAATCCCCTTATGCAAACTCCACAAATCTCACGCTTGATCTAGTTCCCTAAACGTCCAACATAACGAAGTCCCCTATTGTACGAATCCTGACCAACGAAATCCAACAAAAACCAAGTCCAAGTGAAATCCAAAAACATCTAAGTCCAGACGAAATCCAACGAAAGCCGAAGTCCAGAATCTAAATTTCAAAAGCTAAAGCATCCAATTCGAAAACCCTTGGCCTGACAAAAATTCGAAATTCCTTCACTTGACAAGTCCAATCCAATTGTCTGAAGCCAACGAAAATCCGATCGTCAGGTTCGGTTTTTTTTAGATTTTTATTATTATTATTATTGTTATTATTATTATTATTATATTATACTATATTAGTATTTTATCCTATCTTTAGATATTTCGCATTGTATATATATGTATGTGTATGTATATGTTAGTATATGGCATTTCTTTTAACATTAGTTTTCTCTATTATATAGGTTAGATAATGATTTAAGTGAATGGTTATTTCATAATAGTTATATGAGTATAAATGTATATATGTATTACTTTAAGGGTCATTAAGATTACTTTTTATTTATATACACGTTATTATATTTTCTTAGTTAACATAATATATAATATGACTTTAGGAGTTTTGGTATTAGTTCTTATATAAAGCGCATTACATGGAATTATTTTATTTTGGTAGATAGTTATATATATTAGTTTAGTGGTTGTTAGAATTAGTTATTTTTTTTAGATTTGGCTTTACTTAAGGTTTTATCACATGGAAGTTTTTTTTTAAATAATAAAAATTAATAAAAGGCCCTTTTAAAAATAGGATTTTTAGAGTATTTTTTATAAAACAATAACATTCAAGAGTTAGGACCCTGTTAAATATTTTTAAAATAAACCGAATAACTTAAAACGTAAACTTGGATGGTTTTCAAAATTAAAATAAATCAACCCACTAAAGATTTTTCAAAAGAACTACGATCGTCTGAGCCCGGCTAGCGGGTACGTTAGCACTTTTGGGGCGATGATAAAATATGTAGAAACTTAGGTTTTCTTTTTTCTTTTGATTTTATTTATTTATTTATTTTTTTAAATATTATAATTAGAAAAATAATCCTAATTTCGGTAAATAGATAGTGATATCCGTTAAGGGTTTAATAGGTTAGCCCCGGAACTCGGAACCCTCTGGTTTTTTGTTAAAACTGAAATAAAAAACTGGTAGTTAAATCGTAACCAATCCACTCAATTGGTTACGGTTTCTTTTTCTTTTCCCGATTTCGGTTGGGTGGCGACTCCAAAACATTATTTTTAATAAGAAACCGGGATTTCTCAATTTTTTTAGTCGAGGATTAATATTAAATGGGTTAGGGTTTAGTATTAATCAGGAAATGGAGAAATTAATATTATAAACAAAAAACCGAAAAATCAGACTCGACACACGTCGATTATACTAACCTTAATAAAGCTTGCCTAAAAGATTGCTTCCCTCTCCCGAGAATCGATCATCTCGTCAACTCCACCTTGAGATACGCCTTGTTAAGCTTTATTTATGCCTTTTAAAGATATAACCAGATCAAAATAGACCTAAAGGATGAGTTCTATACCTCTTTAGTCACCAACAATGGCACATACTGTTACATAGTGATGCCGTTCAGCCTAAAAAATGCTAGGATGACGTACCGGTAGATGGTGACAAAATTGTTTAAGCCCTAAATCGAGCGCAATATTGAAGTATATGTTGATGACATGATCGTCAAGAGCACAAAGCCAGGTGACCATGTCAAGGACCTCCAAGAAGCCTTTGACCAGATGTGGGCCCATGACATGAAGCTGAACCCTTAGAAATGAGTCTTTAGGGTCAGCTCCTGGGCTTCCCAGTCACCTAAAAGGGCATCAAGGCCAATCTCAAGAAGATCAACGTCATCAGGGAGAAGAAGTCCCTTACTTTGGTTTGAGACGTCCAGAAGCTCATTAACACGATAATTGCGTTGAGCAGATTTGTCTTAAAAAGTGCAGATAGGTGTGCCGAGTTCTTCATGATCCTAAAATACCCAGAGGGTTTTGAATAGAGCCTAGAGTGTATTGCCGCCTTCGAACAACTCCAAGACTTCCTCGTACACCCACCAATCTTGATACGAATTGAAGAAACAACACTGGATCTTGAAATGGGTCGAATGGGTTTGATGTACAGAAAGTGAGATGGTTAATTTCGACGGTGAATGTGAATGGATATAACTCACTAGCATACAAACACTATCGGGGGGTTTGAGCTCGAAATAGGGTTCGATACAACTCATGAACACTAAATGTTGCTCGAGATTCAAATGAAGGTTAAATGTAACTCACTAACCAGTTCAAATGAAGGGGTTCACTACAATCTTGAGGACAAGATCGATAAGAACACGGGAAAAATTAAAGAGTTTAATCTATACTTAATAATTTGACAAATGCTAGCTCAAGAGTAGCCTTACTTAAAAAGGAAAAGATTTTAATTATAGGAATATACTTTTCTATCTGATTCCATATAACGATGTCTATGTATATATGTCTTCGTTGTTCATAGATGTTGATAGCAAGTCCTAATCCTTAGTAGCAAAACTATAAATAATATACAAGCCCTTAAACCTTAAAGAATTAGGCCCATAAATAAAATAAAAGAAAATATGTATAAGAATACAAAACTGTACGTTTTACAAGAAAAGTCGACATGCTGTCACTCGGCATGTCTTAGAAGGAGTAGTAACTGAACCAGGCGAGGTTGGCGGTTGGATGTGTAGGTTCAGGAAGGAATCCTCGAAGTCTTGCAATGTTTGGCCAAGACACTAGAATGGTTGGCCCATAATTGCTGAGTTCTAGAATTGATTGGTACGAGTCTCTCGATGCTGTGTCAAGTGGTTCTTTGGTCTCGAGTACTCAGCCTTATGGTATCTCGGCATCTCGACTGACAATAGACTTGATACCGAGTGTTTATCTTCCTTCCTCTCGTCTTTTTGGCTACCACTTGGCCTTTGTAAGCTTTGATAGGCCTCGGCTTCGGACAGGTCTGCCTTAACTTAGATATAATCGAAGGTTAATTCCCATTAAGTCCTCTCCAAACCTATTCAAGGAGAGGACCTGTTCTTATACCTAACTGTGAGTAATTGGTTGCTCTCCTCTATGCTGGTTAAAGCAGATGGAAGAGAATACAAACTTGTATATTATGTCAGTTGCATATTCCATGAGCCTGAGGTTAGGCACACCTGAATAGAAAAATTTTCGTTGGTCGTCGTCATCTCGGTGTGTTGGCTAAGGCCTTACTTCTAAGCACACCAAATTATCGTACTCACAGATTAACCGCTATGATCCATGCTGTAGAAGCTTAATGCATTTGGACGAATGATGAAGTATGCAATGGAGCTAAGTATGTACGAAATCTAGTACCGGTCACGAATGGCTTACAAGGCACAAGTGTTAGTTGACTTCATGGTATAATACGCAGGAGAAGAGGAAGCACCCTTAGGCGATGACAAATCGATGTAGACTCTCCATGTCGATAGATCATCTACCTCAAGGGGTGGAGGTGCAAGCCTCGTATTGATAAGCTCGCACAAGATCATAGTTTGCTATGCCCTTAAGTTTGGGTTCAATGCCGACAATAATGAATCTGAATATGAGGTCCTCATTGCCAGTCTCAAGTTAGCTAGAGAGATTGGTGCTGAACACTTAGAGGTCTACTAAGACTTTATGTTAGTTGTCCATCAAGTTCGAGGTGACTATGAGACTAGAGATACACAATAGCAAGGTACCTTAAGAAAGTGAAGAGCCTTCTAGTCGAATTCCCTTCATAGAGCATTACAAAGATCTCTAGACTCGAGAATTTGGTGGTGGATTGGCTATCCAAACTCGCCTTTATTAAGATATCGAAACCGAAAGTGAGGGATAGGAAGATCTTGATAGAATACCTGCCAGAGAAGAGCATAACTCTGATCTCGCCTAACGTCTTGAAATTGATAATAGCTGCACCAAAGCCAAGTTGGATGGACCCTATCCAGAGTTATTTAGAGTAAGGTACGCTCTCAGAAGACAAGAGGGAGGCAAAGAAGCTTAGATATCATGCCACTAATTACACATTGGTAGATGGTGTCTTATACCATAAGGGTGTCAGCCTCCCCTTGCTTAAATGCCTACGATAAGGCAAGGTACCTTAAGAAAGTGAAGAGCCTTCTAGTTGAATTCCCTTCATGGAGCATTATAAAGATCTTTAGACTCGAGAATTTGGTAGTGGATTAGCTATCCAAACTCGCCTTTATTAAGATATAGAAACCGAAAGTGAGGGATAGGAAGATCTTTATAGAATACCTGCCAGAGAAGAGCATAACTCTGATCTCGCCTGACGTCTTGAAATTGATAACAGCTGCACCAAAGCCGAGCTGGATGGACCCTATCTAGAGTTATTTAGAGTAAGGCACACTCTCAAAAGATAAGAGGGAGGCAAAGAAGCTTAGATATCATGCCACTAATTACACATTGGTAGATGGTGTCTTATACCATAAGGGTGTCAGCCTCCCCTTGCTCAAATGCCTACGATAAGGCAAGGGCTTACATGTCATGGAAGAGCTGTACGCTAGAATGTGCAGTAACTACATTCAATCCTAAGTCCTCTACCTCTGAACACTTTGGTTAAGGTATTATTGGCCCACGATGAGGTATGACGCCAAATCGGTAGTCCAAAAGTGCCTACAATGTTAAAAGCATGCCCCTATTAGTCATGTGCCTAGCGTCAGTCTCTAGCCTTTGACCAGCTCGTGGCCATTTGCACAATGGGGTATCGACATCCTCGGGGCTTTCCCTAAGGCTACAAGGGGACGATAGTTCATAATTGTTGCCATCGATTACTTCATTAAGTGGGTAGAGGCCAAAACAGTTGCAAAGATTACTGAGAGAAGTATTGAATCTTTTGTTAGAAACAACATCCTCTCTCAATTTATGGTTCCTTACGTTCTTATCATAGACATGGGCGACAATTCCTAAATTCAAAGAATTTTATGCCAAGTACCGTATTACGCTACACTTCACCTCGGTCACCCACCCTTAATCAAATGGACAGGTCAAGGTAGCCAACCAGATCATCCTGGATAGCTTTAAGAAGCGAGTAGATAGAGCCAATGGCTCTTGGGCAAACGAGCTGCCCAACATTTTGTGGGGATATAGGACTAGCCACTGAACTTCCACTGGCAAAAAGCCCTTTTGCATGGCATTCAGATTCGAGGCAATTCTCCCTATTAAGCTAGGGCTCCCTAACCTCCGAACTCGAAGCTTCAACGCTGCCCTTAAAGAGTCCCTGTTGTAAGCCAACGTCGATACTATCAAAGACATTCGAGACTTTGCTGCGATTTAGGTAGCTACATACCAACATTAAGCTACTCAGTACTATGATAAGAAGATTAGACATAAGGAATTCAAGGTCAGTGATTTGGTCTGGTGGAAGTTAGAAGCCACTGGCTCATAAGAAGGACAGGGCAAGCTGGCCCCCAGTTGGGAAGACCTTGTCACACCCCGAAGCGGTAGAGTCGTAACAGCCCCGTCGTGTAAACCATCCTAAGATAGAAATTAGCCTTACAACCGCTATCTTAGACCTGATTTATACAAGGCGTTCACGACTAACCTACTTTGAAGTAAACAGTTTATAATTTAAATAAATCATTTACCTGTAAAAGTGAGGAATTATATATATGCTATAATTCAATTATTGCAATTAAAGTTTATAATATTTCTCTGTAATATATTTCCTAGTTATTATATCATTCGGAAGTGAAAAATAATTCTAAAATAAAAATTTAGACCTTAAAAATATATGTTTGTTCTTCAAAGGTTTTTCCTCACTCTCCAGGATCTAGTAGTTGCTAGCTTCAGAGTAATTGTTTGCCGCTTCTTAGCCAGCACCTGCACGACGTCTATAAGGATGTGAGCAACCACAGCTCAGTAAGTTAGGATGGAGGACTTAAAACTATACCATATACACAATAAGGTTTTCGATCACTTATTAGGTGCAATGCATGTGCAAGCAAATGCCATCGCACGACGTTATCCGGACCGTCGTGAAATTAGAGAAATTGCACCCGCTCTAATCCGAGTTGAGGAGTTGTCATTAATACAACAGCTCACGACCAAACCCAGGCTTGTGCAATGGAGACCTCGCTCCTCCCGCGACTACTTTCGAACCACTGACTTCACCCTCGTCGCAACCTTCTCTCCGATCATTTAGTTCGATTGAGGATAAAGAAGAGACCATTTTGCAATCCTGCACTATCCCTTCCGAAGGGGTCGATATTTGGCCGGAAAGTCCTAAGTTTCCCCTAACGGGTTGCCATACATGTCCGATTATGATTACTGGTCGTATATTTGATTAAGTCCAGTTTAGAGTGATCAATCATTTCATACAAATCATACAATACATGACAGAGCAACAAACAGAATCATAGCATCACCCATAATCAAGCATATGCACACATCCAACTATCTAACAAGCACAACCAAGCATAATCTTAAGCCTTCAAAATACAACATTGTATTAATCCTAACTTACCTCGACTCCTCACTCGTTCACTCAAGGTCCGACTTACTCAGGCCATTACCAATTATCCCTATAACACAAACATGGTTTCAGTTTTTCGTATAACTATTATAGGTTCATTTTATCTCATAACGCTTATTGTTATGTTTTGCTTAGGGTTTAATATGCCTAATTATCTAGGTCTTAAGTCTTTTACAATTATTCTAGGTTTAGGGTTAGGTTCGGGTTCGGTTTCCGTATCGATTTCTAAACTAAGTTCTAGTTTGATTTTCTAAGTAGTGTTTTATATTCCAACTCTAGAAATTCGTTTCAACCCATAATATGAAATTAATCACATTACTTCCCGATCTCCTAAATACCATTATTACCCCTAGTTAGTATTTATTTTACCCGGTACACTTAAATTCATATTAGTGTACCGAATTCACTTCTAATGTGAGAAATTTTTATATTTTTCATATAATTTCATAAATTCAAGTTTCCTATCAGATTTATTGTACAGTTTTATTATTATCAAAATATCAATTTTTATTATAATATTTTCTATTTATTATATTTCTAATAATTACATATTATGTATTATTACCTTTTATGTATATAATACACTTCTAATATTTCTATCACTCTAATTACTATCTCCTAACATTAATTATCATTTCAAAATATCTAGATTCATCCTAAATCAAATTTTACTCCTAATTATCCTAATTTACAAAATTAACTTCAAATTTACTATTTTTCCCTATTAATCATTTACTACATAATTAACCTAATAATTACATCTAACACTCTAAATGCTACAAGTATCATACTCCATCAGATTTCAACATCCTAAAAATATACTTATTCACTAAATCAATAATTAATAATTTAATTACTTAATTAACCCTAAATTACCCATTTTATGCTTAATTTTAAGGCTTAAAAATTTTGAAAATTAATTTTTGAAAACGGGCTTCATAACATTGTTTTATATCATCTAAGTAATCTACACAAAAATTTTGGGCTTGAAACTACACCCCTAAGGTCATTTATTTCTAAACCGAAATATGCTCAATTTTACATGATTTCTTAAAGACCATATATTATGGGACATATTTTTATCAAAATAATATTTTTCCTAAAAAATTCATACAAAAATAATCAAGAATAACGAAATTCATAATTTTCTAATAATATTTACTATTTTTACAAAATTACACAAAAATCGGGCTGGAAATCGAACTCACTGATCTGGGTGGCTTTAGCCACCGCCGGCCGTCGTGGCCTTGTCAGCAGGCTTGGGTGCTGCCACCACCGTGTGGTGGTGGTGGCCGTCCACTTCCAACTGCTCGTCTAATGGGAGTTCCCTTTAAAGGCCCTAATTGCACGGTTTTTCTTATTTTTTTTTTAACTCGAATTTTTCTCTTAATTTTCTCCTCTCTCTATTTTTCTTCTTGCTATTTATAGAGCTTTAGGGGATTTATTGTGCATTAAATTGGACAAGACAATTGCCTTATCCCTTACTTTTTGGCTTTTGTGTTGTCTTAATTTAATTGGTTAATTTTTCTTTTTTAGATTATGACTTGCCACGACTAGATTTGTATCATTCCACACTCTTTTGATTTTTTTCTAATTTTTCCACGATTAATTTATAATTTTCTTTAATTATTTACTAAGTTTTTGGTCAATTTAGGTAATTTCGCGTATTTTTATTTATATGTAAATACATGTGGGGTACATGTGAACATTCCTAATTATTATTTTGGTTATTTTAAAACTTTTAGTATACATATAATCTATCTCTAGTAATTTATTAGTTATTAGATTATACTTTTTGCCTTTTCAATAATTAGCAATTATTATGCTTAAAATTTGAAAATTTTATAGTCTCCTATTTTATTACTTATTTTCTTAAATTCAAGTTTACGGAGTCATTTTTACTAATATTTCTCTCAATAGTTTATAATTTATGCTTGATTGGAGCTTTCAACCAATCGAAACCTTGAGTGATTGGTTATGGGGCTTATAGACCCAATCAGAGTAAGGGAAAGCTTAGGCAACGGAGTATATAGATTTGAAAGACTGGACGGCAAGCTCATTCCATACACATGGAATGCCGATAATCTCCAGCTTTATTTTGATTAGCACGCTTGTAAATTCCTTCTATGTGATAAATGAAAATTACCTTTTATAATTGTTGTCCATCGTTCTCTCTCTCTCTCTCTCATTATCCTAGCCCATAAAAAAGGTGAACAAACTTACTTACAAGGTAAGTCGAAACACACTACCAACCTAACCCCCTCGAGTAATCTTGACAAGAGGAAACACCCCTTGCATAAAGGAACTCCTACTTTTCGGAAAAGTCGGAACACCATCAACCTGACCCCTTTAAGTAGCTCTGACAAGGGGAAACACCCCTTGCACAGAGGAATTCCCACTTTTCAAATAGGTCAAAACGTCACAGACTTAACCCCCCTCAAATAACGTTAATAAGGGAAAACACCCTTTACATAAAGGAACTCCTCTGTTTCGAGGAGGCCAGAACATCATCGACCTGACCTCCCTTATGTAGCCTTAACAAAGGGAAACACCCCTTGCACATAGGTACTCTAATGTGAAATAAAAAAAAAAAAAAGTCCAAAAGTGCATAATATGGGACATTCATAAAGTTGGAATTTCATTCGTAAACTTTCAGATTACAAGGCTAAGTCCAACATTCCAACCTGAAATACAAAAAGGAAGAACAAAATTATTACCTAGGAAGCTAACTCCAACAGCTTTGAAAAGTTTAAAGCTTCAATCTACTCATAGTGGTTATCTATAGCTGACCCCTAGTGTTACTTCTTGAAGTCATAGAGTCACAATAGTTTCACCGTGTAAATTAACCTATAATAGGAACTGACTTTATAGTGCCTATCATAAATATGATCTACATAAGGCATTCACGACTCCTCGTGTTGAAATAAATAGTTCATTTAAGATTTTAGCTAAAATTTACAATAAAGATTAAAAACTTAAGTCATATAGATATAATTATATTCACATCATTGTAGAATTCCCAAGAGATTCTACATTATATAATAGTTAGCTAATTTACATATCATATATCAGTTTTTCATCCTAAATATACTAGCAAGACCTTAAATAAAACTTGATCATTAGGCCAGTTGATCTTCACTCCCCCTTAACTTCAAAAGAGAATTAACCTCTGGATAGTTGTAACGTGGTATAATAATCAGAAGTCAGAACTTGTAAAAGAATCTATGTGGGTATGAGCAACTATAGTTCAATAAGTTAAATTAGAGATTTATGAAAGTATACAAACACAACCAGGATTATTAAACAATTAATTATATGCAATGCAACAAACAAGTCTCATCACATAACGTGGTCCGGTTCGTTGTGAAATTAGAGTAATTTCATCCCCTCTAATCAGGGTTGAGGAGTTTCCGTTAATGTAACAGCTCACAACCAAATCCAAGTTTATGCAATGAAGACATTACTCCCTCCAAGACTTATCCTTGAAACCAATGCCCTCATCCTCACTACAACCTCCTCTCCTATCACTTAGTTCGGCTAAGAATGGGGAAAATACCAATTTGTTATCCAGTGTTATCTTTTTTGAAAACGTCGGTGTTTGGTTGGAGAATCCTAATGATCCCCTATAGGGTTGTAATGCATGTCTATTTAGAGTATTTAGGTCGATCGGGATTAAGTTTAGTTTAAGGTAGCCAGATAATTTCACATTACTCTAATCATAACAATTATTAAACACAACATAGATTTCAGCATGAAACCGGATATACAAGCACAAGCACAAGCATAAGACTACTTACAATCACAATCATACACAAATTTAAGTCTCCGAATACTCTAAAATACTGTGAAGTGTTAAACCCAACTTACTTGAAATCCTTAATTACTTACTTAATCAGTTGCGGGTTAACTCATATTCGTATATCCTATAATATAAATACACTTTTTAGTATTTATACTTTGATAATATATATTCTAGGTTATGATTTAACTAAATTCTCCTTATATGTCTATTATATACTAACGATTCATTTTATGTTAGTTTGGGGTTCGGTTTTTTCGAATCTGATTCCAATTTAGGCTCTAAATTGATCCTAACTACAAGTAAATCCTAAAATAATTTTCAAACCTTAATGTGAAATTAATCACGTCAAACTCGAGTATCCTAATATTATGTTAAGTCTTAATTCAGTGTTTTAATCTACTCAGTACACTTTAATTCTAACTAGTATACCGAGTTTACTCTCAATATGAGAAAATTTTACATTTTTCGTATAATTATCTAAATTAAGTTTTATACCAAATTTAATGCATATTAATATTATCATTATATTTTCCAATTTAACCCAATATTTTATAATTATCATAATTCCAATTATACATATTATCAATTAATCCATATTTATTACATAATTCCCATGTTAATTGCATTTAATACTCCAAATGTTATGATTATGTTACCACATTAAAAATTAACATTCCTAAATATCTAATTACCTTCTAAATTAGTAATTAGTCATTTAATTACTTAATTATTCCAAAATTACTCATTTTTCTCATCATTTTAAGGCTAAAAAATTACTTAAAAGTTTCAAAAATTATTTTTTCAAAAAGATCTTTGTGACACTATTCTATATCACTTAGGTAGTCTATATAAAAAAATTGAGTTCAAAACTATACTCCTAAACTTATTTATTTTTAATTCAAAACATGCTTAATTTTACTCAATTTCTTAAACACCATATATTTACAGATGTAATTAAACTTAATCACTATTTTTTCGTAAATCTACATACGATAAAACAACATAATAACAAAATTCATAATTTTTTGGGAAAAAGTAATAATTTTAATGAATTTTACAAAATCGGACTAAATTTGGGACTTACCTAGTTCTTGAACTTCCAACCACTAGAATCAATCTAAGGCTTATTGGCCAGCCTAGATGTTGGGTTTGGAGTGGGGTGGTGGTGGTTTAGTTCCAAGTAGTAGTGTTTCGTGAGTTCGGCTTAATTGCTCAATTTTGTGTAATTTTTTTTAAACCCTAATTTTTCTCTTAAATTTTCAACCCTCTCAATTTTTCTACCCTTTTAATTATCCAAACGATCTTCTGTAATTTTTTGGCTATTTATAGGGATGTTGGTGAACTATGGTGCATTAATTAGACAAGACAAAGCCCATATCATATTCTTTTTGCCTTTTCAAGTGTTCAAATTTAATTGGTCCAAATTTTTTTCTTCTTTCCCCTAGTTGCCACGATCTAAATCTAGATTGATCTTAACCTTTTTTATTTTTCTTTGATTTTTTAATGATTTTTTTATAATTTTCTTTAATTATTTAGCAATTTTCTATCAAATTTCAGGCAATTTAATTAATTTTTTGTATTTCTACTAACAAGAAAATAAATGTGGAATACGAGTAAATACTTCTAAATATTATTTAGGTTATTCTATAATTTTTAGTATGCATATAATATATCTTTTGCGATTCGTTAGTTATTGAAATGCATTTTACGCATTTCCGATAAATAACGAGTAATATAGTTAAAATTTGAAAATTTTATATTCTATCATTTTATTACTTATTTTCTTAAATTCAAACTTACGGAGTCACTTTTACTAATGTTTCTAGCTTTGTTGTATAATTTAAGTTCGATTTGATTCTTTAGTCAATTACCTTAAACTTTATATACTAAGTCTGATCTTATAGTTACAAAGCTTACATTTAGGGCTTACACCTAGGGAGGTTAGCTTTAGGTTGTAATGGGGGTTAAAGGTTGCTCAGATCTTGATTATCTCGAGAAGCACCTTTTGGGGTGACTTCCTGCTAAGCTACTAGGGCAGAAGTGGATGTCGAAGTGCCTTACTTGACCCCAGTAGTAGTAAGGGCGTCTTGGACATCGTAGGTTACTTAAGCGGCCTCCCTCTCTCGCGCTTCCACTTCCCTCTTCTCCTGCAAGGTAGGATAGTCTAAGAAATCTAGGAAGCTCAAATCAAGGTGCAGATGGTAGGAGAGTACCTACCTCATTATATAACTGGCATAATCGACAGACAGGTCTTCTAGCTTATCCAACCACTCGTCCATCATCTAATAATCGACTACAGCCTTCTTTGTAGCAGTGTCACTAAGGACCTCTCCGCTCTCTATCTTGGAGATGATCTCCTCCATCTCTAAAACCCTTCCCTGCAACTCCTAGACCTGTCGCTCTAACCTTACCTTCAAACCAGCCAGCTCTAGAGAAGTAGCTTTAACGCTTTCGTAATCAGACATCTTCATTGCCAACTTGGTTTGCAACCTGGGAACTGACACCTTCAGTTTAATGTTTTCCTTCTCAAGTTGGGCCTTGCCCTCCCTTTCCTCGTCCAGTCTCTAAGAAAGGTGAGCCTTAGAGCCTTAGTCCTCTGTTCATCCTTAAGCCGAGTCTTTAGGTCATCAGCCTTCTTTGTAATGTTCACGACAGTTCCTCTCTTTCGCTCCACATCCCACAGCCACCTTTTAAGCCCAGCCACTTGCACATAAGAGCGACACGGTCGCTGGTTAGCTTTGGCAATTTTTTCTAAATATTTATCGGTAGAGGACTCTACCTTTTGCAAGTCCTTCTCAGCCCTACACAATGCCTCCCGTAAACCCTTTACCTCTTTCTGAAGGTGTCAGTTCCCATTACTATAGGCCGACCTGTCTGGTGTCTCGGCTAAGCTACGTGAGATGTCAGGGACCCCTTCCCGAACTCGTATATTCAACCACTGACCCCGTCTGGTTTGGATACTACTCTTCCCAGGATATGTCGAGTAACTGCATGTTAAGTCTTGTAAAATGTACAGTTTTGTATTCTTGTATTCGTTTTCCTTCATTTTATTTATAGACCCAATTCCTTAAGGTTTAAGGCCTTGTACATTATTTACAGTTTTTCCATTAGGGTTTAGGACTTACTATAAATAACAACTGTTGTAAACATCATATATATAGATAGAAGTATAGACATATACAGAAGAATACATAGAGTGAAACTTTTCTCTTTCGAGTAAGGCTATACTCGAGTTAGCATTTTGCCAGATTATCGAGTATTGATTGGACTCTTTAATTGTCCCCATGTTCTTGTCAATCTTGTTCTCAAGATTGTGGTGAGCCCCTTCATTTGAACTGGTTAATGAGTTATATCTAACCCTCATTTGAATCCTGAGTGACATTTAGTGTTTGTGAGTCGTATCAAACTCTATTTTGAGCTCAAACCCCCTGATTGTGTTTATGTCTTAGAGAGTTATATCCATTTACATTCACCATCAAAACCTTCCTATTTTTCATACCCATTTTCTTTTGAATACCCATTCCTATTCATTTGAGATCCACTGCAGTTCTTCTTCTTCGATCCTTATCAGGGGGCATATGCATATACATCTCTTAGGATGCCATTGATAAGCCTTTTGTCCAGCACTTTTACTGCCATCCTAGTAGGCTCGTTGAGTTGTTTTAGTGATGAGACTTCATCTTCTCTTATCAGGGAGGGGTAGATCACTCCTTGTTAATACAAAGTTGGTAATGTTGAGCCATGACGAGTCAGAACCTACCTCACCTAGGTTTGCTGACATGTTTGCAAAGGGTGATGGAGATGAAGGAAGTTAGAAAAGCTTTTGAAGGAAGCTTGATACAATGCAAGAAAGTGGAGTTCATAGTAATAGAATAGAAAGATTGCAGAAAAGTGATCTCTCATTGTAATTATACTATTTATAGGCTAAGCACTTGGGAAACTGTACAGGCAGTTGTTAGGATTTGTATCAGTATGAATCCCTTGGAATGTTGCAGAACAGATACATGGAGTGAGTTTTGATTGGACGATCATCTTTAAAAGGCAAAACGCATGTAACTGCACACTAGTCTGATATGACAAGACATCTATCACATTACATTAAATGCATAGATAACTGCGTACTTGGGTCAGAATTTGAAAAAGTTTCTTCTATAAGAAGTTTCCTTATAGTCCCTCTAACTTCCACTTAGTCGGCATGGAGGCACAATGCAATCGCGCTTGTTCAATCCATGACAAGTGCTGTTTGGCCATTTTGATAGTCAATTTTCATCCACCTGTCTTACTCATCCACTTGGCTAATGACAGGTCGGGCAATCTATATTTTCAGCACATCATCAAGTAATTGACTTTTAGCCTTTTGCCGAATATCGTTTTTGATTTGAATTCAAGTTCATGGCGCAAACAATTATCACAAGCAGGAGACACATCAGCTTCTCCATGTATAGATTGCCTCAACTGATCGGTCTCTATTCTTTCTTTTTTTGGTTCGTTTCGTTGTGGTGATTCTCCATGTATCCAACCTCGAAGACACATCAGCTTCGTTGGTATTAGAGTACGGTTCTGAGAGGGAGTGTATGAAGTTACAATGGAGTTTTGGTTTGCTTTACTATTGGTGACTGTTGTGTTCCTCCCATAGCTACTATAGTGTGTTTATATGACAGCAAGTATAGTTTCATTGTTACCCAGTTTTTACTTTGTTTCTCATTATAAAAACATGGCAAGTTTTTTTCTATTCTATTTGAATGATTATCAAGTATTGAAGTTATTTGCAAGTTGTTAATTCGTTTGAGAAGTACTATACCATGTCAGATTTTAGTGTTCAAGGTGTCATTGGTAACCAAAGCAATGGTGCTCAACTTAGTCGTGATCATAATGGTATTAACACCAAGGGTCGATTGATGACAAACTTGACAAACTCATAAACCTTGTTAAGAGTCTAGTTACCGTAATGCAAGTTAACAGGCAACAACCTTAAGGTGTACTGCATTAAAATCCACAAGAAAATGCCCCTGAGAAATACTATGGCCAAGGCAATCGAATCAATCACCTAATTCGACCAATACGAGCTAGAGGAGCAACAGATCAAGTTATTAGACAAAAAATGGAATTGGAGGAGATTAGGGAAGATGATGAGGAGCTGAATGTTGAAGATTTTGGTAAAGAAGAAGAAGCTGAATATTACTGGGTACAGGGACAAGGATGTTGAGTCCCTTGAAGGTTAAATAATGTGAAGGTGCAAATCCCGCCCTTCGGTGGAAGTGGAGATGCAGATGAATACTTAGAGTGGGAAGAGAAGGTCGAAAAAGTATTTGAATGTTATAGGTATGCAGATGCCATCAAGGTCCAACTTGCTGCATTAGAGTTTACTGGGTATGCCTCCATGTGGTGGAAAAATCTGAATGCAACTAAAGCAAGAGATGGAAGATGAGGTGTTAGAACTTGGGATGAGATGAAAAGGTTGTTAAGAGGAAGGATCTGTACTCGAAACTTATTTGCAAGATACGTTTGCAAAGTTACCAAAGAAACCGATCTATTGATGACTATGTAAAAGAGTTCCTAATGTTAATGATTCAATCTGACGTGAAAGAACCAGAGGCTCGTACAGTATCAAGATTCATTTCTAAGCTCAACTATGAGATTCACAATATTATGGAAGTATAGAGGTTTTATACCTTGGAAGAGGCCATAAAGATAGCACAAAAGGTCGAAAAACAAAGGAGAAGTACTCTGAGCTGACCTAAGCAATCATTCTCCCAACCTCTAGCTCTGTGCTAACCTATTCAAGCAAAGTCGAGGAGACCATACATAGCCAAGGATAAGAATGATCAATCTAATGAAAGTCGAGTAAGTCAGCTGGGTTGAATCGAGGTTAGGCTGACTTTGAGAATATATGAGAAAAGACAAACCTCTAGACGAAAGACTAGCGGGGTAAAGTGCTTTAAATGTTTGGGTTTCTCACATATGGCCGTTGAGTGTCCAAACAGACATATCGTAGTGCTCCAAGGAGATATAGTAGATAGCACTAATGAGAGCAAGCTCGAGAAAGAAGAAGGTGTTAGAAAACTTAAAGTCGAAGAGGAGGGGGAAACCTATGTCTATGCTAACCAGGGAAAAGTAACGACTTTAGTCTTGAGACGAATACTGAGTTCCTTACTGAACTCTGAAGAGGACTAGAGGGAGAATTTGTTCCATACCAAGTGTACCATCAAAGGCTAATTATGCACAATCATAATGGATGGAGGAAGTTGTACTAATGTGGTTGCACAATCCTTTGTGCAGAGGTTGAGTCTGCTGACCTCAAAGCAACCCCGACCTTACAAGCTGCACTGGCTTCATAATAAAGGAACTTTGCAAGTGACTAAACAAGTGACCGTGCCATTTAGCATTGGGAATGTGTACAGGGACAAAGTGGTGTGCGATGTTTTCCATATGGGAGCTTCACATTTGTTGCTTGGACAACCTTGGTTGTTTGACCAATGTGTTACGTACGATGGGTGTAAGAATACCTATGCCTTTATTAAGGATGGGAAGAAGATTGTGTTGCAACCCTTAACCCTCTCCCAAGTAAATGAAATCCACAATCAGTGCACCCAAGCTAGTAAGAAAAAAGCCTTAGTTATGAGCCGAAGAGAGCTCCAATCTATTGAGAAGGTTGATGAACCTATGTTCCTATTGGTTAAGACATTGATGTAGATAAGGGAATTACAGGATGTTCCAGAAGAGATCTAAAGCTTACTAAATAAGTTTTTTGACCTGTTTCCTGACGAACTGCCTAGAGGATTGCCACCAGTCTGAGGCATAGAGTACTATATTAATCTGCAGCCAGGCACCGCCCTACCAAACCGATCTGCATACAGAATGAACCTTGAGCAAGTTACTAAGCAGAAAAGACAGGTAGATGAACTCATAAAGCGAGAATATATAAGGGAGAGCATGAGCTCTCATGCTGTACCGGCTCTGCTCGTCCCAAAGAAAGACGGTTTACGACGTATGTGCATCGATAGTCAAGCAATCAATTGGATTACTATCAAGTACAAATATCCAATACCGAAGCTTAATGATATGTTAGATGAGCTTCATGTTGCCAAGATGTTTTCAAAAATTGATTTGTGAAGTGGCTACCACCAAATTTGTATGAGATTAGGCAATGAGTGGAAGATTGCCTTTCAAGACTAGGTATGGACTCTACGAATGATAGGTTATGCCATTCAGACTTACTAATGCATCGGGCACATTCATAAGATTAATGAACCATGTGATGCGGCCCCTAATTGGAAGATGTGTGGTGGTATACATTGATGACATATTAGTATACAGTGTTGACCTAAATGGCTATGTTCAACATCTTCATAAAGTATTTAACATTTTGCGAACTTAAAAGTTGTATGGGAATA
The DNA here is from genome assembly GCA_024138015.1 of Lumnitzera littorea. Lineage (NCBI taxonomy): Eukaryota > Viridiplantae > Streptophyta > Magnoliopsida > Myrtales > Combretaceae > Lumnitzera > Lumnitzera littorea. The sequence goes on along the minus strand of JAMXBB010000003.1, from coordinate 124,123,544 downwards.
TGAAGAAGTGTACGTTCTGCTAGGATCAGGTGGTTTTCCTAAGGTTTGCAATGTTAGGGGAAGGGATCTGAGTAGATGAGGAAAATATATGAGCTATTCTACAATAGTCGACGCCGAAGAATGTTATTGAGGTATGAAGTTTTCATAGCCTAGCTTCTTTCTATAGGCGATTTATTAAGAACTTTAATACAATAGTTGCCGCATTGACCGAGTTGACTGAGAAGAGTGAAGGATTCGGGTGGAATGATCGAGTTGAACAAAGCTTTAGAGAAACTAACCTCAGTACCTGTTCTATTATTACCAAATTTTGACAAGCCCTTCAAATTAGAATATGATGCATCAGGAGTTGGAATCGGTGCTATCCTGATGCAAGAGCGATGACCCATTGCCTACCATAGTGAAAAACTTAGTGGTCCTGCCCTGAAATATTCTGTGTATAAGAAGGAGTTACATTCTCTTTTCTGGGCCCTTACTGTTTGGCAATACTATTTACTGCCATGAGAGTTTGTTATTTGTACAAACCATGAGTCTCTAAAGCATATTGGGAGTCAGAATAAGTTTTCGAAGAGAGAAGCCAAGTAGTTAAAGTTCATGGAGAGTTTCCCGTACATCATCCGGTACAAGAAGGGAAGTGCTAATGTGGTCGTCGATGCCCTATCATGATGGTAAACCTTGTTGACCACTTTACAGATGAAATTATTAAGATTCTCACTCATCACTGAGTAATATGCTAATGAACCTCACTTTGGTTTTGTTGTTGAACAGTGTTGAGAAGGAATAGTTATTGGAGGATATTATCCCAAGGATGGCTATCTGTTCAAGGACCGTAGGTTATGTATTCTAACCTACTCCACGTATGAGCTATTGGTTAAGGAAGCTTACAGCGGTGGACTTTCAAGCCACTTTAGGGAGATTAAGATAGCCAATCTATTGAAAAAGAACTTTTACTGGCTAAATTTGGCCAAGGATGTCCATAAGATAGTTGGTTGTTGTGCGGTGTACAAGCAAGCCAAGGGGAGGAGAAAGCCCCATGGAGAGTACATGCCCTTACTGACGCCAACCTTACCTTAGGTCGACCTCAATATGGACTTTGTCTTAAGGTTACCTCGAACATCCAGAGGAAAAGATTCTATTTTTGTTGTAGTGGATTAATTTAGCAAGATAGTGCACTTCATTCCGTGCCATTGGATGAACGATGCTTTATAAATTGCTGATTTGTTTTTGCAGGAGGTTGTCCAATTGCATAGAGTACCAAAGACTATTGTCTCAGATTGGGACATAAAATTTTTTACTTATTTTTAGAAGACTTTTTGGAGAAGACTTGGAACTAAACTTGTATTCAGCTCTAATAGCTACTTTCAGACTGATGGCTAGATTGAAGTGGTAAACAAGACGCTAAGCAATTTGCTCAGAGTTGTCATAGAAAAGAATTTGAGGGATTGGGATCTGTGCCTACTAGTTGTGGAGTTTGTATACAACTGAACTGTCCATAGCACTACAGGAAAACCCCATTTAAGGTCACCTATGACCTCAACCCTACCATTCCCCTAGATATGATCGACACCCCAGTAGTTACTAAAGAAGGTCAATCCAAAGTGAACTGAGCCTAAGAATTGCATGAGCTACATCAGTCTATAACTAGGAAGATCGCCAAGTTCAATCAGAAATAGCAAGAAATTGATAGTCGAAGCTGTTGAATTGTTTCTTTCCACCTAGGAGACTTGGTATGAATACATCTCAACCGAGAACGATTCCTATAGTTGAGATAGAATAAGCTATCTCCTTAAGCTGACTGTCCATTCAAGATCCCGAAGAAAATCAACCGCAATGCTTATTAAATTAAGTTGCCTAATGACTATAGTGTTTCTTACACTTTTAATGTGTCCAATCGATCCCTCACCAATCGGCAAAAGAAGACCCCACGAACGCCTTAAAAGAAAGAATAGAGACTGATCTAGATTTAAGGACAAATCCTTCCGACCCCCCATACAGATGATAAGAATCAACCCTTTAGACCAATCACGAGAAGCTGAGCTAGAGGACTCTAAGAACTTGCTTAAAGAATATTAGCTCTAAGTCATAGCCAAGATAGGGATTCCTATCCCGAGTTGGCCTCCCGCTGACCTGTCTGTCAAATCTTCACATGTGTCCAACATACTCCTGCCCAGTAGCACATTCCTAATCTAAAAGACAACTTAGGACTAATCGAGCCGAGCTCTCCAACCAACCATTGGCGTCTAACTTTAATTCAGCTAACTTCCTTACTAGATTGACTAGCCCTTAACCCAATCCATATTAGGTTGGCCCCTGACTACAACGCTTCCTTGTTTCTGCCTACCTTGTATCATATTCCTAATATCTAACCACCAAGTGACACGTGTTTTCTAACACAATATTCCAGAATGATTATTTCTTTTTTCGTACTGAATATTCTTTATCTTTTTTACTCTTTTTAGTATGTTTTATGTAACCTAATTATAAGAATATCCTTTTTGTCTTTTCATACATATATAGTAGCCCTAGTAGATGGGTATATAAACCCCTACTTGCTTATATGTAGGGATTTAATTTGTCATTAATTAATATCATATTATTTTAATATTCTTTGAGTAACCTTGACGTTCTTATTATTCTTCAACTCTTATCTATTTCATTTAATAAAAAGTAGCAGCGAGTGACCATTCGATTTGGACCGGTGTGCTATATCCGGTGAATTATATATGTATACATGGTATTCTTTGTCCATGAGTGACTCTTTTGGTTCATTACAAGTGAAGACATGAGCATCAAAACAAAAGTTGTCGATTAATTATTCCGTTCGGAAGGTTCCATCTAAGCTTTGACATCGGTACTGTATGCGTACAAATATTGCGTTTGTGTTATGAGTTTACACGCTACTGTAAACGAGTATTCTCGGGTTTCCTTATTTGAGTTTCTTAATTTTTTTCTTTTCGTTTGAGTCTCAACATTTTCTATTTTTTTTATAAAAATAGAACATCCATAAAGTCCGCTAAATTCTTATTTCATCTCAGTTTCTACTTGATCAACGGTAGTTAATTTAATAAAAAGATGATATCAAATATATATATATGTATGTATGTATGTTTAATTGCATAATGTGATAAATATAATAGTGGACATATTTAGTTACATAATATAATAAAAATAACAAAAAGAAAAAGATAAAAGGATGCAAAAAATTATACAAACCCCAACCACTTTAGCTAAGCGGTCATGGTTAATCAAAAGTTTATCCATATTGATAAGTGTGTATTTTTACACACTTATTCTCATTAAAATCTTACGATTTTGTGTAATTCATAGTGTTTTTATTGTTTTATTAACAAAAAAATAATAAATTATGCACGAGTTGGATCAATACAATAAATTGGTGAAAAATAATTTTAAGTTTGGGGTTAAATGGTTTATATTATGTTGCTATATTTTTATCTTGATTATAAACCATTTTAATGTTTTTATTTTTGTGCTTGTAAAAGGAAAAATATGCAAAGCTGAAAAATATACACAAAATTTATTACAAGTGTAAAAATATATAGACATGAGATATTTAGACCAAGCTCACAAGTTAACAAATGGAATTCATTTTCCATTGTAATTCCAATGTCTAGACTTAAGCTCGAACAATTTGTTGCAATTTCAATCTTCTTCAAGAGATCAACGTAGGAAGCATTCAATTTTTTCCTTCTCCAATTCATTTTCAAAAGTCAGTAGTGGAGCGAGTTATTTGCCAAATCTCAATTACATGAAAGATGATAGTAAAGACCAAGTTTGAAATGTCAATGTAATGATAGCTACTTTATCAAATTGGAAAAGAAAAAGCCATGAATAATTGCATGGAAAGACATCTCTTTACCGTCTAGGAGAAGCAAACCAAAAAGCAAACATCAAATCATTAGCTCAACAAATCATCTAAGCCCATACATTTATACTAGGAAATGAGCACAATATACACAACCGAAGATAAGGGTCATGCATCAGAGAGGATGTTTTGAAACATCAAATGGGAAATAAATAGGAGAGATTCGGATGTGCGGAGAAGTTCGAAGGAGTTTTGTAGAGAGCGTCGGAGAGAATTATATGAATCCTTGAAGAGTATCATTTTGTACTTCGCTATATATTTTCTAAGTACTCTGTGGAAATAAAGCGAAGAATTCAAGATACCTTAGTATTTATTGGAAAAGATAAACTTAGTTCTTTTAATCCCTTTTGCTTATTATCATGTTTCTTGAATATTCTTGTGTTGTTATTACATCGACATTTACTGTGAACTAAATGAAAACTATGGGACTTTGACTAGCTCAATGATTTAATTAATATATGATTTTATTATATATTACTATTTAATTAGTTGTAATTTTTAATTATCCTATTTTCATGATTCACGATTTTATTGTCTAGCCAACGATACTTTTATGAAAAGAACTTGAAAGACTTGAAAGAGAATGAATGGTTTGTATGAGATTGAATTAAAATTAATTTAATTATTATGGTAAACATATCCTCTTTAGATTAATTTTAGGATTAATATATTTAATGCGATTGATATTAATTTTTGTGACATAAAAATATGCATGAATTTTAATATTAATTAGAGTACTAATATTTATAAGCAGAATTTGCTACTTAATTGGAGAATATAGATAAATCACTCCAAAAGAGGTATTTCTACTATAGTTAGGACAATAAGGACTCAAAAAAGAAGTGAGTCATTGTGAATCTAATTGAAAATCAACTAATAAATCTTAGAATATTCTAGAAGTATATATTAATTGATCATATGATAGCATAGTCAAAATCTTATACAATAGACTTGGTGAACTTTTCCCTTTGTTACTATCTCGTTTTAATTAAATTATTTAAATTTTTTTTTTAAACTTCCCGTTTTGATAGCTTAGCTAAAAAAGGAATTAATATAATTTAATAATTTGTTTTCAGTCCATGTGGATATGACCTAGCCTCACTGGTTCTTTTTATTATTGTATACGTGACTTAGTGTACTTGTTAGTATAAATTACACTTTTAAAAGTTAACATGTAGCACACATCAACAATTGACGACTGACAAAAGTCTTATTGTTGCAAATATTAGGAAAAGTTAAGACTCGAATAGAATAAAATAAATGTCAAGAACTCAAATAGAAAGTAAGTAAATGTGGAAACTAAACATATATTTTTTACTTAAAGATATTCGCTTAACTAGTTAGTTTAACTGAACTTGTGCCAACTTAAGTATAAAAGTTCATTTAACCTTTCATTGTGATATTTTTTAATAAGAGGCGATATGATTTTAAATTTAGTGGATCAAAATTAAGCTTTGTGAGTACTACTTCAAATTAAGCTCTAGAAGGCTTTGGAGCACGTTTGGATAACATTATAAGAGTTGGATGAAATGTGATTGTCACTTCCTCTTAATAAGGCTCTTATAGCGTTTGGAGCACGTTTGGATATCGTTATATTTAATTGTTTATGAAAAGATAACACTAATTCAAAGATTTAGAACTCAAATTATATATTGCCTTTTTAGAAATTGATATTACCTCATCGAGGTGTATATCCTCATTCCATTAAAAGAATGAAGCATATGATGACACTAAGACACTATTTAAATATCTTGCTTGATAAGTAAAGTTAAACCATTTAACTTGTTATTATTTTTTGCAAAACCCAATCCTAATTAGGCTTTAACAATTAGCAATTGATTGTAATGACTATATTAGACAAAAAGAATTGAACATGACAAGTATAACAAGAACTGGACAATATAAGTTTATCATATTATATTTGATTTGCACGGTATTGAATATAAAATTTATATTAAATATTAATTATTTACATTATAAAAGAAATGATTTTTTGTAATATTTAATAAAAATAATATTAATTAACTCGATATTATAATATCGAGTTGTATTTTTGAGAATGTAAAATATTTTTTATTTCTGTCTAGTGAATTTCATTTTTGTATAATTATGTAGATAGGACAAAATTTAGGTTTTTTGTTCAATCCATCATCCCAATTTTTATTCAATTAATAAATAAAGTTACAAATAATTATAAAACAAAATTTGCAACCAAACGCTAATCTCATTAGACAATTTTAGATGTTAACCCGTAAACCCTGTAAATATAACTTTTAAGTATCGAATCGTTTTAAGTATTATAAATAATTACCCTAAATCAACGGAGTCAATAAATTTAAAACTGATTAAAATTTTAAACTCGAACATAATATGAATAAGAAAAACTCCAATAATTTCAATCGAAACTTTAATCGCATACAAAAACACAACCCTATATACACATAAATACTTGAGATTAAACTCAAATTTGATGAAAACTCTAAAATTATAAACCAAAGCTTATAAAATAAATGATTATACCCTAAAAGTATTAAAAACTCAATAGAATACAATTATCGATTAACATGCGTAAATTCGTTAACGATCAAATTGAGATAACTTTCAAATATTATAAACGTAACGGATAATAATTTAATTAATAAATTTTATAAAATTATGAATATTATTTCATAATTATTATCAAGCCTATAATTTTACATTTGGTATTATGATTCTTAAATTTTTCTTTTTCTCTTTTTCCTTTTTTCCTCTTACCTTTTCCTTTCCTTAGTTTTGTTTTCCTTATTTCACATGATTTTTTTTTTCCTTCTTCACGACGTTTTTTTAAGCAATCCGTGTGACAAATTATATGGTTTAAGATAAGGAGAAAATATAAGTCTAAGTCTAATCAAGCTTACATCATTACTTACCTCTTTTCATTTATTTACTTTTTCACCTTAATCAAAAGTAACACACGCTTTTAGTTTTCCCAAAAGCAAATAAAAAACTCTCTATCTCTTTTTTTCTTTTATCCATTTGGTTTCTAAAATTTCTTTTCCTCTTTCTGACAAGTTATAAGACGAAGAAGAAAAACTTTTGGTTGGTCACTCTTCAAAACATAAAAGAAATAGTTAAGTAATATTTTGATATATTTATTTATTTATTTTATTTATACATATACTTTTGTTATGTAAGTATATTTTATGAAGTTACATGTATTTTGAGTATATGTAANACTAATAAATCTTAGAATATTCTAGAAGTATATATTAATTGATCATATGATAGCATAGTCAAAATCTTATACAATAGACTTGGTGAACTTTTCCCTTTGTTACTATCTCGTTTTAATTAAATTATTTAAATTTTTTTTTTAAACTTCCCGTTTTGATAGCTTAGCTAAAAAAGGAATTAATATAATTTAATAATTTGTTTTCAGTCCATGTGGATATGACCTAGCCTCACTGGTTCTTTTTATTATTGTATACGTGACTTAGTGTACTTGTTAGTATAAATTACACTTTTAAAAGTTAACATGTAGCACACATCAACAATTGACGACTGACAAAAGTCTTATTGTTGCAAATATTAGGAAAAGTTAAGACTCGAATAGAATAAAATAAATGTCAAGAACTCAAATAGAAAGTAAGTAAATGTGGAAACTAAACATATATTTTTTACTTAAAGATATTCGCTTAACTAGTTAGTTTAACTGAACTTGTGCCAACTTAAGTATAAAAGTTCATTTAACCTTTCATTGTGATATTTTTTAATAAGAGGCGATATGATTTTAAATTTAGTGGATCAAAATTAAGCTTTGTGAGTACTACTTCAAATTAAGCTCTAGAAGGCTTTGGAGCACGTTTGGATAACATTATAAGAGTTGGATGAAATGTGATTGTCACTTCCTCTTAATAAGGCTCTTATAGCGTTTGGAGCACGTTTGGATATCGTTATATTTAATTGTTTATGAAAAGATAACACTAATTCAAAGATTTAGAACTCAAATTATATATTGCCTTTTTAGAAATTGATATTACCTCATCGAGGTGTATATCCTCATTCCATTAAAAGAATGAAGCATATGATGACACTAAGACACTATTTAAATATCTTGCTTGATAAGTAAAGTTAAACCATTTAACTTGTTATTATTTTTTGCAAAACCCAATCCTAATTAGGCTTTAACAATTAGCAATTGATTGTAATGACTATATTAGACAAAAAGAATTGAACATGACAAGTATAACAAGAACTGGACAATATAAGTTTATCATATTATATTTGATTTGCACGGTATTGAATATAAAATTTATATTAAATATTAATTATTTACATTATAAAAGAAATGATTTTTTGTAATATTTAATAAAAATAATATTAATTAACTCGATATTATAATATCGAGTTGTATTTTTGAGAATGTAAAATATTTTTTATTTCTGTCTAGTGAATTTCATTTTTGTATAATTATGTAGATAGGACAAAATTTAGGTTTTTTGTTCAATCCATCATCCCAATTTTTATTCAATTAATAAATAAAGTTACAAATAATTATAAAACAAAATTTGCAACCAAACGCTAATCTCATTAGACAATTTTAGATGTTAACCCGTAAACCCTGTAAATATAACTTTTAAGTATCGAATCGTTTTAAGTATTATAAATAATTACCCTAAATCAACGGAGTCAATAAATTTAAAACTGATTAAAATTTTAAACTCGAACATAATATGAATAAGAAAAACTCCAATAATTTCAATCGAAACTTTAATCGCATACAAAAACACAACCCTATATACACATAAATACTTGAGATTAAACTCAAATTTGATGAAAACTCTAAAATTATAAACCAAAGCTTATAAAATAAATGATTATACCCTAAAAGTATTAAAAACTCAATAGAATACAATTATCGATTAACATGCGTAAATTCGTTAACGATCAAATTGAGATAACTTTCAAATATTATAAACGTAACGGATAATAATTTAATTAATAAATTTTATAAAATTATGAATATTATTTCATAATTATTATCAAGCCTATAATTTTACATTTGGTATTATGATTCTTAAATTTTTCTTTTTCTCTTTTTCCTTTTTTCCTCTTACCTTTTCCTTTCCTTAGTTTTGTTTTCCTTATTTCACATGATTTTTTTTTTCCTTCTTCACGACGTTTTTTTAAGCAATCCGTGTGACAAATTATATGGTTTAAGATAAGGAGAAAATATAAGTCTAAGTCTAATCAAGCTTACATCATTACTTACCTCTTTTCATTTATTTACTTTTTCACCTTAATCAAAAGTAACACACGCTTTTAGTTTTCCCAAAAGCAAATAAAAAACTCTCTATCTCTTTTTTTCTTTTATCCATTTGGTTTCTAAAATTTCTTTTCCTCTTTCTGACAAGTTATAAGACGAAGAAGAAAAACTTTTGGTTGGTCACTCTTCAAAACATAAAAGAAATAGTTAAGTAATATTTTGATATATTTATTTATTTATTTTATTTATACATATACTTTTGTTATGTAAGTATATTTTATGAAGTTACATGTATTTTGAGTATATGTAATATAGTTCAATTTTCAATTCTTTTTCTTGTAATAAGTTATTTATACATATAATTAAAGTTATATATATATATATAATATTCATTTTATTTTTCTTGTACATGAACCTATATATGCGTCCATGTATATATATATATATATATATATGGTAGGATCAAATATATATAAATATATGATATATAGTATATATGTTTATTTATTTTCATTATTTATATATATATACATATGTATATGTGTTTGAATATATACATATATATATATGAATGTATAGTGTATAAATATATATGAGTAATACATAAACATACGTAAAGTATATAGTATATTTAGGTTTATATTGTAAAGTTACATGTGTACATATGTATAAATAAGATAAGGAAACATAAGTATATAAGTATATGTATCAAAATAAAATACGTATATTAGTAGTATAGTATAGTATAAGTACATGTATATGCATAAATAATATATATACAAATATACTAAAATACTAAATCATTAAAAAAAGTAATATAATATATATATATATTTATACCATAAACTTAAAAGAAGAAAATAAAGTTAATTTGCAAAATTTAATAAATTATAATAATAGATATATATGTATCAATATTAAGTAAAGTTACAAATAGGAAAAATTGGAAAATATGAAAAATTCATAAAGATGACATGTGGAGCATTTATAAGCTACCACGTTAGCATTCTAGATTTTTTAATTAAAATTCGTAATTATTAATAATAACAAAATAATTAATTAATTAGGAAATTATTAAAGTAATAAAAAATGAATTAAATAAGTATTTAACCTTAAAAATAATAAAATAAGTAAATTGTTACAAAACAGACTTAAAAATAATAAAATTAAAAAAATATAAAATTTAGATATTTATTAAACCATAAATTTATAAAGAAAAGCTTAAAATAATAAATTATAATTATTTAAGTTAAATAATGAAATTTGCAATATTCTTGAACCCTAATAAAAATGCAAGTTATAACGTCCGAAACGGATCTTATTACATAAAAGCACGTTTGAAAATGAACTATAAGCTTATAAAAATTAAAATTAAAACAAAAAGTTATACCTGATTGAAAATTTAAGATAAATCATGAAAAATAAATAAAATATTTAAGTTAAATTATATTTATACTGTATTTGGGTTATAGTAGGAAATTAAGTCAACAATAATAGATATTTAGTTAATAGAGGAACTTAGTTTTTTTTTCGAATACTTATAAATTTTATTATTTCTTAAATACCCGATTATCGAGATCTGGAATTCCTAAAAGATTAGAGAGTGAGCATTAACCCAAATGAGGGAGTTCTTCTACTTGTTTGTATGCTATTTACTGATTGTTGCTTGTTGCTTATTTGTATGCTGCTTATTGTTTGATACTAATTGTTTGTTGAATAACCGATGGCTTTATATATTATCATTCGTGTGATCACTTTCTTAAATTGGTAAATATAACTATTTAATTAAAATAACTAGTTATATTTGTCGTGTGTCTATGGCCCAATTGGTATATTGATAAAGAGTGTTAACTTTACAGATTTTTTAGCAAAATATTTTTGGAAAACGTTTTTCAAATTTTAAATATATTTTATATGATTTCTGTAAGGACTTATAGTGCCCATGAATAATATTTTATCATTAAGGCAAACTTAACATAGTATCTCCAATTAATTGCAAGAGGACTTATTTATTTGTGCCTATAGGGCCTTAGATATGTTTTGATAGCGAGAGGACTTGTTTTGTGTGTCCAAGATGCTTTAGATATGTTTACTAGATAGCCCTAATTAGGGTCTACCTATATTGATTGCTATTTTTCGATTAGGGTAATAGTCAAGTGTCGTCCGGAGGGACGATATCTCTAAGTAGCCTCATGCAATTAAGGTGAGATGCTTCATGCAGGTAAGCACGAAGAATAATCGACGCGTAGATAACGTAAATTTATGCCTTTCATAATTCCGAGCTCCTATAAATGTATTGCTTGCATTCACTGTGTATGCATTCATTTCGCATATATATAGATTGCATATGTGCTAATAATAGTTGATAACTTACTTGAACAGTAATAGTAAGAAATAAACTTACTGAGCTGTGGTTTGCTAATTCTCTTATAGTTTTTTTGCAGGTTCATTTAAGTTGAGATTGGAATAAGTTTCAAGCTTTGAGTGCAAATAGAAGATTAATTCGATAATGTTAGGGTTAATGGAACAATGTACAATTGGTATAGAAACGATTTATGTAGATAATAGAATTATGAATAATTTGATATTTCTTATAATTTATCAAATTGAATTACTCTATCTTGCTATTTGATAGGGGATATCGATTCTCTACTGTTCTGATGGACTATAGAATATTAGATATTAACAATCATTTGTATTTTATAGTAAGTTAATTAATTAAAATTAAAAATCTTAGTGACTAATCGTTTGGAATCTTACAATCACTGACTTGTAAGGTAATTTTTTATACTATAGGTATATATATAATATAAAAATTTTAAGTAATCTTATTAGGCTTCTCTTAGATCATAACATAACCTACATTGAATCGTACTCGACTCGTGCTCTCTGTATTTGGAGAGCTTAAATTTCCTCATTCGCTTATTTTAAAGCACTTCTTCAATTAACACCACTGCACCATGTAATAACCAATAGAAAACAAAATTAAGTAGCCCTATATGTATGCAAATCTCATTTGACGTTACAACTCTACGTATCATGTAAAAAGCAAGCAAATAAGAAAAAAAAAAAAAGCAAAATGAAAGATAATTGTAGATGACAAAGTAGGAAGCCTATTACAATAATAATTATATAATAAAGTACGTATTGAAATTTTAATGATGGTCAATACAATAATAATAGTAATAATAATAAAAGAAAAATCTACATTGGAGGAGGATGGGTATTTTCAGGACCAACAATTCCAACGACCACATTAGCCACATCGACAGTCGTAGCCTCTTGCTTCTTCTTAATGTATAAGGTAAAATAACAAGAACTCCTACAATGCCACTGATTGTCATTCTTATTGGACAAATTGATATTTTGCTTCTTTGTCTATATACATATTTTTAAATACTACAATTCTTTAAACATTTCTAATGAGAGGTGAAAGAAAAAAACCTAACAAAATCAAATCAATCCTTAAACCAAACAAACATAGATAAATACTGTGTTTTTATCATTTTTTTTTCTTAGCTTGGTTAGAAGAATTGTCGATCCAAACTGAATGACAAGTATAAACCAATCCAAATCATGTTAAGAAAATGTAGTAATATTTTTGTGTTAACCAAATAATTCTCTTATTGTGACATAGCACTTAAAAAGGACTTTTAGTTCATATTTATTGAAATGTATATATATTTAACTTTTATTACCATAATATATAAATTATATATTGTTATTAATAGATTTTTTATTGAAGATTGGAAAATTGTTAATTGCGTTTTTGCTCCATTATACTATCTTCCACAAAACAAAACACAACTACGGAATGCCAGAGAGTGTTTTAAATCGGCTACTCAAATATATAAGTTAGCACTAGTATACAGTGAAAACTCTAATGGAAAGTAACACTATGTTTGGGAGGAGGGAAAATATTAGAAAGAAATGAAAGTGAGAGGAAAGAAAGTAAAAGGAAAAATATATTAATTCTTTTGTTCAGATAAGAAAGGAATGAAAAAAGAGAGAAAGTTAGTAATAATATTGTTTATTTTATTAAAATATCAATAAAGTTCTTCTAACTTTAAAATATGCTTTTATTATAAAGGTAATTATGCAATTTCAAAATAATTCCCTCCCTTTCTCTCCAATTTAGAAGGGATTTGTCTTGATGTGATCAAGAAAGACAATTCCCTTCCAATTCCATTCCTTCTCTCTTTCTTCCTTTATCAAACAATGAAAAATGGATTGATTTTCTAACATTTATTCCCTCAATCTAAGCATAGTGCAAAGAGAGAGAGGGAAAGAATCCTCTTACTAGGCCCCTATTTATACTTCATTGTGCATGAGGATAAAATATTCTAGAAAAGATATGGGTGGTTAAATCTAAGGTTAAATCTCTTCAAATTGACAAATCTCTAGTTAAATAAAATACATATATGCATCTTACTGAAGCCATAATGTATTTTTGCATATTTGATTAAAAAATTATATTATATATGCTAACTTTACAAATAATGGATGTGTATCCTCTAGTTTATATCTTTACTAGCAGATAATGTACCTACGATGCGTGTGCAGATTAAAAAATATTAAATTTATTTATTTATAATTTGTCATTGTTTATTTGGTAAAAGAATCATAATTTTTGTTAAATAATATAAGTATAAATTTATTATTTTTCCTTATTTACACTCACTTTAAATAGTTTAATTTCTAACTTACTAGCAAATTAGGATTATGGATAGAAATTATCTATGTACATGTATATCAATTATTGTTATGGTTATATTTAATCATAATCTGAATTTTGATTATGCAATACATACACGTAAAGTTGATAGGAGAGAAAATGTAAAGAGAGGGAAACGATTTAAGAGATCATAAGGATAAGTACTATGTTGTGTGGAGAAATAGAGGAGAAAGTGGATTTTAATATTGGAAGAGATTAATGGGAGAAAGTGTGTTGATAAATTTATCAATTATTTATAACTTTAATTAACTATTTTAATATTAGTTATTTTATTAAATAAAATTAAATAGATAACAAATAAGTAATTCGAAGTATGACAGTTACTTAAGAATCAATATGCTTTAATAATATAGATAAAGTCTTAAAATGAGAAAACATTTTTCTTTCTTTTTGTTAGATTGAAAAGTAATAACTAATAAAATAAGTTTAATTTCATAAACATATATCTATATAATCTTTAATTTTAAGCAATACCATACTATAATCCTCAATGTGTACCTATTTTTCCAATCAAATTTTCTCAATTCAATTATCGAGCCTTTTCCAACTAATTAGTTTTCTATTCTTACTCTGGGAAAAGGCATAAGAAAAAGTTACACTCCTTAAAAATAAAAAGTAAAAAATAGAGTTATACTAATCATGGCACTTGAAATCATACCTTAAAATCAAGGTTTTAAGAAGTCATGGATTCAAATTATATTAAAACCTAGGTTTAAAAAAAGATTTAATAATATTAATATATTACGTGGATTAATAAATCGATTGTAAGTATCGATAAAATATCAATACGTTGATGTATAATTAATTTAAAAATATATAGTTTAAATATCATTATTACTTATACATTTCACATCAATTTAAATGGTGTATATAGTATTAAATCTTTTCTCCGTAATTCTAAGATACGGTTTTAAGGTACCTTGTTACATCACCAAAAACGTTTTTCCGAAATACGTTTTTGTATGACACCATTTCAGCTCCTTAGAATTAGTTTCAGTGCGTCCTTTTTTAGGAATTTTTGTTTTTTAATACTTTTCCCTTCTGTGAAAACTTTTGGTCGAAATATTATTTATTTATGTATTACTAGTTGACCTTAGATTTCCCTCCAACTCTTCCTTTTGACTGTTAGGTTAAGACACATCTCCCCATCAAAAACATGATTCTTCTTCATCCTCATCTCCTCCTATGTCGATCCCAATAATCCCCTACTCTATGGACCATGGAGCCTTTACCTGAACCTTCCTCCCTTCCTCAAATCAACGCTCCAAATTCAACCAGCACCATCACTTCTAATCAAGACCATGATCATCTTCAGAGTGAACTCGAAGCCCTTCGTCACTCATACCAAACCCTGCAGTCCAAATCTTCTTCCATGGAGGAAACCCTAGTTGCTCTTCAACGCCAAAGGGACGATTTGACGGATAAAAATGCTAACTTCTCGAGAATCATCGAGGGTTTATCTGCTGAAAGGGACGGGCTTCATAAGAAAATCGAGGAGCTTGAGGATTTGGTGAGAGAGAAAGAAGAAGAGTACGTGGTGAAGTATGAGGAATATTGGAGGGAAAGAGAGGGGCTTCAGGTTGAAGTTGAGGTTTATAAGGGAAAGTTTGAATCTTTGGAAAAAGAGAGGGAAAAGAAAAGTGGGTTTATGTTGAATTGTTTGGGTTCGATCCAGACGATGAATGGAGCTCTAGTAAGGATTGTAGAGTGTTTGGATGAGGAAAAGGCAATCGAGACCGAACCCGAGAAGGAAAGTGGTGATTTGGAGATGATAGTGGATGATGAATTGGGGGTTTTATGGAGGGGGATCGAGGAGGTTAAGAAGCTCGTGGGTGTTGCGGAGTTGACAGCGATTGATTATAAGGAAACGAGGAAGAAGGAGAGGAAGCAACTTGAGAACAGTGTAGTCAGTCTAACGGAGGAGAATCGGGATATTAATAGCTTGTTGAGGGTTGCATTGGTGGAGAAGGAGGTATTGGAGAAGAATTTGAATAAGTTGAAAGGGAATAACGAGCAGAAGAGAGTGCCCTTGTTGCAGTTTGCTAGGGCTGGGTTCGGCTTTATGATGGGAAGTGGGAGTGGTGAGCAACCGGTAGTGGCAGTGGAGAGTTCAGCAGCTTCTAGCACGGGGAGTAAGTCGGATGGCAGTGAATGTGAGGAAGAGGTTGTTAGTCTGGTATGTTTGGCTTTCTCTGTTTTTTGATTGTGTTTCATTTTTGCTCACGATTGTACATTTGGGTTCGTGGATAATTTGAATGCTTGCTTGATCCAAGTATTGCATTCGCATAGATTGCTGAACATAGTGTTTTTATGGAAGAAGTGAATGTCCTGATGCACTGCTGAGTAGCTAAATAATTCAAAATGTTGAGTAAATGATAAAGGAACTTTACTTATAAAGAAATTTGAAAGAATTCAAACTCCGTATCAATGTGAAGTGAATTATTAGTTATGAAGAAGCAGATCCTTCCATAAATGGATCTGGCTCCATCAGTTTAAGCAGTACATATTACCGTGCAGCCATTGCAACTAAACAATATGTTTTTTTATGCTATAAAGCCTGCGATTCATCACATATTAGAAATTTCTGAAATTTAATGCTAGATATTCTTAGTTAGGGAGATTGAGGGGTAAATAAAGATGACTTTAGTGTATTGCCTTGCGTGGCCTGTCTTCACAACTTGTTTATTTCTTTTCAGGCCTCAACCGTTGAGAAAATAATGAAGAATCTTCGGCTTGAAATTACACAGTTGAGGCGATCATTGGAAGAGTCTAGGTATTTTGGTTCATTCACTCAGTTCACTTGTTTTCTCCTCTCTCTGTCTCTTCTCTGGAGCCGAATCCGACAATATTCCTCCCTGCCACTAAACTAGCATTATTCGGATGCAAATACTTGTCATAATTGTAAGTTGTAGAGCTAGATATGTCTGAATTGATAGTTAAGCATAAGACATATTGAAACTCTAGGCTTTTAGTTGTCATTGTCTCTAGACTTTTAGAGAAAAACAAGTGAAACTCTAGAGCTGTACAGACCCAAGAACGAGCCTTCGTAAGAAAAAGTTAAGATGGATAAAAGATAGAACCACAAAGTAACTAATTGATAGATGTAGGTTTTGATTAATTTTTCTTCGAAATTTTGAAGGGCAATTTTTGCAAGAACTCCAAAGCTTAGGGCCCTGGGTTCACTGCTTCTCTAGAGGAAAATGACTAGTGTTCCATATGCCATAGGTGCAGTATTACTCTTTACTCTAAATTCTTGAGTTGGATGGATACAATTTTTTTTTTTCCCCTTGTTGTTTTGCATGCATTGTACGCTCAATTTCCTGCTTTTGAGTAATCTCATGTTAGAGAGACACAAACAAGGTAATTTGATTCATATGCTCAGACATTCAAGATTCCTGGGTAATTCATGCTGTGATCCCTTGTCAGGTCAGACACTGAGCGCTTACAGAGCCTTACAAATAAACAAGCTCAGGAAATTGCTGAGTACAAACTGTACGTAAGTGAGTTGGAAGAAAGAGAGAGACTACTAACTCAGAATGTAAGAATTGGAATGTCGAATGATAAGATGGCCATTTGCTTGACTTTCTTTGAGGATCCTATTCTCTTCGTCGAGTTTAATTTCTCTTCCTTGTTCTTTCCTGGAAGGCGGAAGAGCTCCTGGCTGAAATAAAAGAAACTGAGGTGGAAGTAGCTAGATGGCGAGAAGCTTGTGAGTTGGAAGTAGAAGCAGGGAAAAATGAAATCGATGAGCGTGAGAAAGTGGTAAAGCTTCTCTCTTAACTATTTTTTTTTTTTTTTTCGATTCTGGAGGTCTTCGATCTTATGCAAGGAGAAATTAGGGTACGGAACTGGAAATGTTGGGGAAATTTACTTAAAAGAGGATTGTTTAAAAATATTTTAAATAACTACTTATATGTAAGCTATTATTGATGGATGCTTTCTGTCCCAACTCCTACAAGGTTACCATTCTGCAGCAAGAATTGGAGAAAACAAAGGCGGCACTAGACATAGCAAATGGGAAGCTAAAGCTCAAGGAAGAACTTGCAAGTGCTGCAATGGCTGCACAGGCAGCTGCAGAGAGGTCTCTTCAGTTAGCTGATAGCAGATCAGCCGGTCTCCGAGAGCGGATAGAAGAGCTAACAAGGCAGATAGAAGAAGCAGAAAGCAGGGAGAGACGCGACCGGCGAGGCCTTGCGCGAATTTGCTGGCCATTTGGGCTGTTCAGACTGAATCCTGTAAATAATGCAAGCTCTAGGTTTCCTACTATTAAAAGGATGCTCCCTGAAATGCAAGCCTTGCTAAATGGGAAAAACGAATAAGTGTTTCTTTTTTTTTTTCTCCCAATATTGTTCATAAAAATTGAAATTCATGTGTGAATTAATATCTTTCAGTGCCTTAAATTTGTTTGTAATAATTTTTCCGTTCAAGCTATGCTGGCAAGATAAATAGTGATAAATCGGGGTCATTTTTGAGTTTGCATTTGTTTCTATCTCTCTCTCTTTCTAATCATTTAGATCCTATTTCCTTTCAATTGTGCATTTGTTGAAATAAAAATCAAAATGACAAAAGTGTGTGTGTATATATATATATATATATATATATATATATATATATAT
>JAMXBB010000003.1:123956284-124102148 GCA_024138015.1 Lumnitzera littorea | reverse complement strand
TATATATATATATATATATATATATATATATATATATATCCCTTTTATAAGACTGCATTACCTAAATAAATCCATATAAAATTGAATTTTTATCATTTATTTAACTTAAAGAAAATGAAATTATACCCCTTTTGTAAAATTAAATACATAAACAATTACTTCACTTACTTTTTTAGAAAAAATTAAAACATTCCTTCTTTTGATGAATAATTTGTTCAAATATCAGATTTATGATAATTATGATACAATACAAAATTCATAAGTTGTTGTTAAAGATGAGTAGATATAGAGTGGATTGAATTTTAGGTTCTATTCATATCTAATCTAAGAGGTATAAGTTCTTAAATTTTGCTATCCGTATCCTAATATTTTGGAACCATCTTGTACTATATATAAATGTACATTGTGTAAGGTACAAGGTACACTATAAAATTTATAAATATTTTTTTCTTATAAATTTTAATATGATTAGTTTCTATTTACTTTTCTTTCCTTCCAATTTCTTTCATTGATTTTTTTTTTTTACATTTTCTTTATCGATTATTAGTATATAAACTTATTAATTTTAGTGAAATTTCGAACTTCACTTTAAATATTAAATAAATAATTATAAATTGGATTTATTTGAAGGGTTGACATATTCGAGCAATAAAAACATTCGTAGATTATAAATTATAATATCTCAATTTATAGTTAGTATCCATAATGATCTTCCATGAAACACAATTACTTAATTCTAACCTATTAATTTTTTTTTTTTTCAAACATAGTACGAACTTGAATCTTAAATTAGGAAAAAAGATATAAATATTAATCTCAACTAAATCTTGACTTGAATAATGCTATATAAATTTATTATAAGATATTTTTCAAGCTTAATACAAAAAAATTATTGGATCAAAAGAAAATAAGTTAATAATATACCTTATTTAGATCACTTCAGGTATATTATTACTTATTTTTTTAACTTTAGTTGAGTTAGACTTAGTAAATAAGGAAGATGGAGTAGAAAGAAAAAAAAATAAAGAAAAGATTAAGGAGAAAGAGACTGATATAAGAATATCGGGTTTACTCTAAAGTTTTTCATGGGCTACATTTTGTTATTTTTTTAAGCTGATATAAATGAAATGGTATTTTTTTTTCTATTTATTCATTATATTTAATTATTATTATAAGATATATTTAAATTATCTTGAAACTTATATCTTATATACTTGATAATAAAGGTTGAAGGGTGGGTACAAGATATCCTAACCTCATACGCATCTAGAGGTATGCACCAGTTGGCAGACGACCTTGAACAATCGGTTCATTGATTGACAATTAATTGAACAATTGGTTCACTTGCTTAGCCCTTAAGACTATAGGCTTGGGTTGGTTCATGTGAAACAATGGTTCAAAAGCCGATTCGAATATCCTTGAGTAACGTCATTTTTTCTTTCAAATTTAGTTTTCTGTATTTCTATGAATTATTATTAATAATTTGTCGTGTAGTTGCATATTTCTATATTCTTTCCTATATAATTTTAACACTTTTATGTAGATATGTAATGACGTGTGAATGATTTATTTTTATTTTTAGTTGAAATTTTTTTTTATTTTGAAATAATTGATTTGGATTGCATAAGCATACTTATATTTGTTTATTTTATTTTTTAGACATTTTCTTTTAATTGAAGTTTGAGCAAATTCGAATTGTTAATTTAAAGTCCTACTAAGTCGTTAATTTTTTAAGTCCAAATTGCTTGGGGCATTAGGGCCCGGTGGTTCCTCAACCGATTGAGGTTTGTTCACATCAAAGTCCAATTGATTTGAAGGTTCGCCAGGCCGATTCAAGATTTTAAATCAGCTGCGGATCTATCAATATCCTATCTTGTAAGTATAGGTATCGATACGAGAAATTATTATTTAGAAATCACCCATAATTTTAAATCTCACCCGAAACCTACTCGATCGAATAGAGTTTGTGTAAATACCTTATACAACAGAATAAATCATATCAAAGGTTTTGTATAATAGATTTTAAACGGACGTAGATTAAAAAGAAAACAAAGATGAAAAAAATAGAAAATAGCCCTTTATTATAATCATGTGGGAGGGTACGTGCTTGCTTACTTCCAAGGTAAGAGATCTCTGGGATATAATTTACTGATTAGAAAAATGGGGTGAAATATAATATTTAAAATCTATGGATTATATATAGATCATATTAGAAATGTAAACAAATAGAGTTCAAACATGCAGTTAAGTTTGAGCTTCCAGGACTTATTCGAGATTTCAATATTCAAGCTTGATGTGAATTTGATTGAACTTAAAGTTTAATTAGACACAATTAAACCTGTTTATGTCATATATTTAAAAATTATTTTCTTTCATTATACAAATATATAAAACCTAATTAAAGTCAAGCTCACGTTTAAATTTGGTTTGAAATTGATTAGGCTTGCGATGTAATTAAATCAAATCAAATTAAATATTATAAAATTCAAATTCAAGTGGTTGAAGTTTGAATTATCATAAAATCAAACTTGGGATAAATATTAAGTTAAATTCAGGTATTTATTATTTAATCTGTGTTTAATAAATGTTTCCATGTTTGTATCACAAAATAAAGAAAGAAAGGCGCTCGCAGCGAAAATGCAAAATAGAGTACGTCTCTCTCCTTCCTTTAAACAGCATCCTCCGCCTGTAAAACACGAGAACCAGAACAGGGGGAGGGAATAAGTACTTCCTTGAAGGGCTTTAAGATTTTCTGAGCAGCCAAACAAAGACGACGAAGAAAATGGACACGGAGGGTACGAAGAAGAAAATGTCACCATGTGACGTCGAAGCCCTGAAGAAGTGCTTGGAAGAGAATAATGGAGACGCCACCAAATGTCAATCCCAAATCCATGCTTTTCAATCCTCATGTTCGCTGAAGCCCAACCCTAACCCTAACAACAACAGCTCCTCCTCTCCCCTCAAGTGAAGTGAAGCCTTTGGTCTGCTCTTCCATTTTCCAAATCTCGATCTCTTTTCATATATGTATTCTTGGCTTTATGCTTCGTTCGGATTAGACTGATGTTTTTGTTTCGAAGAAATGTTTTCCGGCCTTGTATTTTTTCATGATCACGACCGGCTTTCAGCTGCCTCCCGACATCATTTGTCGAAGTAGCCATCTAGCTTGTTGAGTTGAGATTGCTACAGCAATGGTAAATTTTTAATTATAATAATTTTAAAAGGCCTTTGATTTCTCTGCTAAGACAAGCATTTACAAAAAATAATAATAATAATAATAAAATAACAGTACCAATGTAATTCTATGGAGTAACGTCATAAAATTGTTATTATTGTTTTCCCTTTTGAATCCTTGTTTAGAATGATTTTTGAGTTTTTGATTGAATGTTGAACAAACAGGAACAACTTATACTAATATCGATCAAAATCACATGCATATGCTGCGAATAATCGTCAGGTTTGTCTTCTTCTTTTTTTTTCTTTTGTTGGGGCTTGGGGGTGATGGGTGAGCTGGTTTGGGGGAGAGGAATCAAATGATGAATCGAACGCGTTGCAGGCGGTTGATGAAATTTCTCTTTCCTAAAATGAGTAATTACATGAGATGATTGATGGATTGATGGAAATCGCCGGAAATGGAAAGAAAAGAAAGGGAATGGGTGAAAATATTGTGTTTGGTAAGGAAGGAAATTGATAGAAAAGGATGGAAAATAGTTGAAATTTTTTTACTTAAAGGCAATAACTTTTCTCTCTAAAGTTTGAGAGAAATAGGTAGAAATGTACAGAAACAAATGTTAGTCATAAAATTATTTTTTATAACAATATTTATTAAAATGAATGTAAGAATAGTTTTGTCAAATACTAATTTCATTTCTCTCCATTTCCTTTTCATGTTACCAAACACACAAATTAAGGATAATATTTTTTTTCATTTCCATTCTTTTCTTTTTTGTCAAGATTTACAAAACACAATGTACAAATTTTTCTTGTATTTTGATGATTGATCTATGAAGATCGGGTCTACACCTTTTTTTTTTTTGTCGCACTATAGGAAAGTATCTGTGTAATCTACTTGACTCTATGTTCCCATTTTTCTCTCCAATGAAAATCATTCTCTTGGGGTATCTCAAGTTCCAACTTCTCAATTTTGCCTCTTGCCCTTCTTTTCTTTCATGCCAATACATTAAAGGTGAAAATAAATTAAGTTTGAAACAATCTAGTATTGAGCTCGAATTCGGATTTGACTCTAATTTATCAAGTTTAGTAATAGGGACTTGAAATAATCTAGAATTGAGCTTGAATTCGGATTTGACTCTAATTTATCAAGCTTAGTAATAGGGACTTGAACTTGACCGAAAGTAGCATCCAACACACTTGATCGATATATGTTGGATATTTTTTTTCCTGTTTTACAATTAAAATAGCACAAATATGTAAGGTTGATTTACATTAGCTTACCTAATTCGCCTCTTTTAAGCTTATTGAGCTGCATGACAAAAGGCCCGAGTTCAACCAATAAATTACTCGAATAGTCAAAGCTCGAGTTCACTAGAATTATTGAATTTAAACTCAAATAAATATAAATTCAACTTGAATAGTTTGTGAATATATTCAGCTCATTTATACTCCTAACCATAGTATGCAATAAATCGACTGCTAATGGAGTCGGCAGACAAGAACTGCTATGGAGATGCAATAGAAATTGGGAGCATTCATGAATTAAGAATCTTTTATCTTAAAAAGAGCAAGATTTTTACACACAAACACAGGCAATTCTTTGATACAACGCTTGCCAACAAGATATTTCATTTACACGTATTGGTTTGGTTCTGCATATATCAAAAAACCTCAGCACACTTGGAACACACACGAAATCGTAGTTCTCAACAATTTGTTTTTCAGTTCATCCCTTTCCAAAGGCAACTAAACTTTGATCAAATCATCAAAACCAGGTTATATAACTAAATTTCAACAAACAAATGCATTCTACACTTTTTCCTTGAAACAATGAGCCGACAGCAAGCTAGTTGACCATCAGCACACATTACAACTCTTCCTACACGTCCCGTAATAATCGGGAGAACCGATCATGTAGACAGGGTTCCTTTGACATTCACCAATGGCAGCCCATCTTGGACAATTCTCATCCTCATCAGTGCATGCGTTTCCTTCCGACTCCCATTGTTGCTCTTCCCTATTTGAACTTCTAAGGTAAAAAGACTTGACAGCGCACCACATTTCCCCCTCAAGGATGGGGCACCTTGCGTGGGAGCTTTTCTCATCTGGAACAGCGTTGAGTTGCAGAGTGAAAAACAAAATTGCATTCCCTTTGACGGGTTTCAAGATCTCCTCACTGTTGCCACAATTGGACCAGCTCCTGCTCTACAAAGGAGGCCATCGACATAAGAAGAGTGTAGCACAAATACTAGCAAGAAGAAGAAATACGAACGTCCCTCACCTCTGCATTAGGGAAGAGGATTTCACCACCCTTTGTAGCATTTGAAAGAAACAGAATAACCGTTGCAATTAATCTATCATTTATGGTGGATATGGATTTGCCGTGAAAGTAATCATATTTTGTATTGGATTCTTCATCCTCAAAATGCAGAACCTTTGTTGGCTTACCATTCTCTAAGAGGTAACCAGCACGAGTACAAAATAATCTCAGAATACAAAAAAAAGAAAGCATATTGCCTATACAAAGGCTGTTGCAAAGAAGAACAAAAGCTTGTACCTTTGGGCAGGAAAGTCCAAGTCGAAATTCTTTCCTCGACTTTTGTAATTACATCATCCTAACAGAAAAGAAGTTAAGAGATTAAAATTTGTTAATCCAACAAGGCAAATCAGGGGATTACACTGGCAAAAGTTCTGCTTCGATTTGAATGCTTGTGTCACAATTTCTAAGTCGTTCCACCCTCTAAAGGAAGAAAAGCAGAAAACTAATGCAGGCTTTAAAAATTAAGTTAAAATAAAAAAGCATCGTAAGGTGAACAATTCAAAGGACTTGTCAGTAAGTCGGGGGCCAAAAAAACAAAGGTTAGATATTGGATCTGCAAGAATACAAGAAAAGATAAGATAAAAGAAGTAACCTATCAAGGAGAAGCTGCTTAAGAGAAAGGTCAAAGTTAATATGATAGACTGTCATAAATGAATTAATGACTCTACAATGAGACTTGATGAAGAGACCTCAATCAAATAGTGATCAGCAGTACGGTATTGTGTCCAACAAAGCAACTTGCCTTGGTCAGGGAGAAAACATAGACGATTCTTGAGAAACCTATGATATTCGATCTAGCAGAGGATGCACATTTTTCCACAATGCAATACAGTCTGTAGCCTAATTTCTTAAAGAAGCAAAGACTTCAGTGTTGCCATCAAATCTACGAAAAACAACCTTCTTTTTTCAGTAAATATATATATATATATATAATTTAGACACAACAAACAAACAATTTGTGTGGCAGAAATTTCTCAGAAAGGACCTGACTGCTGCATCAAACTAATAATGGTGTCACGACCGTCAATGTAGCTTAGGTATTAGGGTGATCAATTGTCTGCACTTGATTTTTGAAAGTTTATTAGGTAGAAAAAATTAAATTACAAATAATAAAATAGAAAACTAGACCCACTCCTTGAGAAACTATGTAAGAATAAGAATACTCGATTCTCAAGCTACAGCAATCTTCAAAACTCTCAAAGCTATACTTAAAATTGAACAACAATCAGAAACCAGTCATCAACAGGTCATATGTTGCTGGTGAACATGAATTTGAGAAAGTGCAATGACACTAACTTTTACATCACCAACAACTTCTGAGCTCTCTAGCCGCCTCTCAGCAGCATCCCTTAAACCATTATCAGATCCCTTTCCCATGTTTATGGGTTCTCTTCTGCGGGCCTGAAGAACCATACATTGTTCTTACACATCTCTTTAAATGCATAAGAAGTGTTACTCCAATGGACTAATAGAAACATACCACGGAAATGAGGTGATCACACTCTTCATCCGATAGAAAACCCCTATATAAGAAGACCCTGCCAAAAGAAAACTCACTTTAGCTGCTTTAAATAAGCAGATCAAATCTCTGCAAAAAGATCTTCAAAACTTACACCACATCCACAGCTTAGAGATCTGAAGATACCAAAAAGTGTAATGAATTCTATATCTCATTGTAATATTTGAAGATGATAAATGCTTAAGAAAAATTCAAAATAAAACACAATGAAGAAAACATCAATTGATTTGAAATTTGTCCATGTACCTGACCTTGGTCGCCAAGAGAGATGGATAACTCGTGATGGATTAACTCCATTAGGATGAGATGCGGAGCCCAATTGCACTAGAGAGCCCTGTGCGGCTTCCTTGTCCCTCAGTTCCTTCCTGCCACTGCATGACAAGATCATATCGGAAGAAAAGAAGTCATGAAGCATGAATTTAAGAGTAACATTCCACTAATGAACTATAACCATTAATGGAGAAAAAGATTGCGGTAATTCTAAATAGGAAGCTACAACCATCACCAAATCATCAACCCGAAATATAGGCAGTCATGATCAACACTAGGGATGCGTCTCATTCGTGGAAAACAGTTTCCGAAAATTTTGCGACGGTTGTTACAATCGAAACTCTATAAATGTCATATATTACTGCAACAATCTCAATAGTTTGCAGATATTATTGGCTCTTAGCATAAGCAATCCAATTCCTCGTTTTTGATAGCCCATTTTCCTACGATCAGTGTATCAAATAGAGAAGTTTGAGAAAACGCTTTCCGCGAAACAATCCCGTGACTTCTCATTACACAATAAAAATTAAAAATAGTAACTTGCTAAGGCTTTGAGTTAGTAAATATTCCATTTTTGGATTTTCCGATAATCGGGTCTTCAAGATTATAATCTAAACAAGAAACGATCTAGAGTTCATTCATGATACACGTACAACGTAGTTTTTCTTAGAAAAACAGACAACCAAGAATGCTAATGGGAACACGAATTTGTGAAAAAGAAGGTTAAGGGTAGAGTCAGAAATCAATTTTACTTTACCTTTCCAAGGAATAATTGCCCAACAATGGAAAGAGAAGGATCAGAACAACGTAAACCCACGGAGAACCCATTGCCGAATTGCTCTTCCAGAGAGAGAGAGAGAGAGAGAGCGATGTTTGGCTCGATTAACTCGAATACAAACCATGCATTTTCTTTGTATATAAATGAGTTTTCTTCCTTTTATTTTATTTCATTTCCTTTTTTTATAACATTTTCCGAATTCTAAAATCTAATTATAATATTAGAAAACTCACAACATATTTAGCTTGATTAACTCAAATACAAACCATGCATTGATTCCGCATTGGACAAAATTCTGACTCCACTCCTAAAGCTCTTCTATTTAGCGGACGGTGATAAAGTATTCATTACGCTTTAGTAGTTTATCACAATTCCTTCAACATAATTTAGTAAAGATCACGTATTCAGCGTTGTCAGACGTTGAAAAAACATTGTAAATACATTTCTGCTCTTTACGATGTTTGGCTTGATTATATAAAGGAGTTTTCTTCCTTTCATTTTCTTTTTTTTTCCCCTTTTTATAATATTTTCTGAATTCTAAAATCTAATTACAATCTTAGAAAACTCTGAACATATTTAGCTCGATCAACTCGAATACAAACCATGCATTAATTCCGCATTAGACAAAATTCTAACTCTACTCCTCAAGCTCTTCTATCTAGTGGACAGTTATAAAGTATTCATTTTGCTTTAGTAGTTCATCACATTTCCTTCAACATAATTTAATAAAGATCACGTATTTAGCATGAATTTTCCGTTTATCCCTGAATACAAACTTTTACGTATCACAATTCTCTATTTTTTTTTTTCTTTTGAGTATTATTGTGAGACGTTTGGATAGTTAGATCCGAATATGTAAAAGGATTAAAAGATAAATTAAATTAGAGTAAAAATTGGATCGCAGATAAACTGATTTGATCTCACGAGTTAATCTGGACTTGATTAATACTGTGATTTTCTTGCTTCCCCACATTTCTTCTCCGCCAGCACAGTGCACAATAATAAACCTCACGTTATACAACAAAATTATTTTCTAAAAAATGTTTCCAGACACAAAACAGTGACTGGAATGTTTTGTGACTGGAAACGAGTTTAGAATGGAACGATTTTTTTAATACTCTTAAATGGAACAACATGGATGGACATGGATGTCTCTCCAGATAGGTCATTCCACCATTGACTTTCCGACACGAAACTCACTTATGTCTATATCCAAATTCTTGAATACATAGATTCTATTAGCATACTTGTTAAAAAGTGCCTCGAAAGAAATTTTGTTCCATAAGAACTTAATGTTCATTGGGAAAACTATTACAGAAGAAATTCATGTACAGAACAACCCCCACTGATTCCAGGAGGAAACAACTCAAAACAATCATAATTCCTGAAATCCCCCAATGTACTACTTCCCATCCGATGTCGTATAAAAAGCTAGCAATATACCACTCTCTCCTTAATGGTTAATTTCCAGCATTCTTCACTGAACCAAACATAGGTGTATTGAATTCCAGCTGCATCCATAATGAGCCTGTGTTTTACTTGCTTTGATGACAGAATCCATTCATGTATTTGCAAATTCCTCCCCAGCCAGCCACCGAGGCATCGGGAATGATGACTGCCATTGATAATGGTAACACAACTCACTATTTTTTATTTCAGTACTAGTTCATTTTCATTCTGTCACTGAATATTTGTATTTGCACATGGAAGTGCTCTCATTGATAGTTTAAATACAAAAGAATCGATGGAACTAATACACAAAAATTTTCTTTTGCCTTTTTTCTTCTCGAAAATGCCATCATTCATCACCACGAACAGATTTTTTCAAAGTAAGGGTGCCAGATTCATCTTTATCATAAAGGCGTCTGATCAATTCATCCCAGCTTTCATTCTTCCTCCCACTTCCAGATGAACCGATTGAAGAAGCCCCAGTCGATCGGTATGACTCTTGCCCTTCCTCCGGTTCATCAAATGTCCCGTATTGGGAAGGTGAAAAGGCATGTGGCACAGCCAAAGTAACCGCCCTCTTCAAAGCAGCCTTGTATTCTTCTGTGTGTTCCTTGGCTAAAGTCTCCTGACGCTCCATCCTTTGCTTTTCAGGGATCTCCATGATCCGATCATTCTCAAGCATCAACTGAGGCAAAAGGAAAGACTTAAAAGATCTAGGAATAGAACCTTTACTTGGAAGTATATCCTGTCTTCCTAAGCATTTGCTCAGCAGCACATTGCAACGTATGGAAGAAGAATGCCTACTTCTCTAGTACTGAGTAAAAGCTAATCATGCTGTAATCAGCTCCAAGTTGGACTTTCCTAATGCTCCACATGCAATATGTGACATCTTTATGAAGTGTGGTGACGAATGCACCTAATCATTCATCTATAGTTTGTCCATATGTTGTTCTGGGGTAGCTTTTCATCGGAAAAAAATGAAAATTAGAAAGCCAAAGAAAGCACGCTTTAAATACAAACATTCAAAAGAACCATACGACTTACACATTTTTATGGGTGTATGTGTGCATATGTGCTCTCTCATAACAGGATATCGGTACGCAATATACCATGTCATCTTAGGTCCCTTGAAAAAACAGTTAAGATGTGTTTTTTCATGAAAAACAATTTCCAAAAACTTTTCCATATCTGTTTTATTATATAGTTAACAATTATCCACTATTATCATAGTAATCTTATTACTACGATCTGTTTTTTTACTAGAATCCTTTAGTGGTAGACAGCGGAATAAGGCGGTGGCAAAAGCTAGCCACCATTAGTAGTGATTAACAATCACAGAAAATATTCTTGGAAGTTAATAAGGACAAAGACAATGATTTCTTCCTTTTAAACCCGAAATTGTTTAAAAAAGAAATCATTTTCATTATTTTCCATTGACATTTTCAATGATGATTAATTAACACAACTTGTCGTTTTTGGCTGCCTTTAACTCCTACAACCACCAATTGGTTACCATAGCATAATCAGACTGCTGCAGTAGTTTGAAACATTCATAAAGCTTTTATTACAACAGGTATTTAAAAAAAAAAAAAAGAAAGAAAGATGGAAGATGTTTTCCTGGAAACAAGCACACCCTTGCATGCAAAAGAAAATCCACATTGATGGACTAAGTCAATTAGAAAACATAAAGTACAGAACCTGATGCAAATGCATCAACAAGGCATAGAAAAGAACCATCTTATTATATTAAGAATTTCTATCCAAGAATCATATCTTCACTATTTGGTATAACAATATATATGTTTACAGTATCTTGAACAGCAAAAGATTTCAAGATATAACCATATAAATTTCAGGATATACAATCATATGTTTATATAACATGGGAAAAATGATAATGATCACAACTTACTTCCAGAGCCCTCCGGGCTTCCCTCTCTATCCATATAATGGCATGATCAGAAGTGGCATTACAAGACAGAACAATGTGCTCGAACCTACCATCCACAGGAACTGCTGTTCTTACAACTGGAGGAAAACGCCCCATCCTGCAAGTGTTCATAATGCACGGAAAAGGAAATCAGCAGCTGTCACCATTCTTCTTGCATTCAAATAGTGCAACACATTTCTTTAGGTAATCAAACAATTAGAATATTATTAATCAGCTACAGTGAGTATGACGAGCGCAACTCTATATAGCACAACGATATGGGATAACAAACAAGATAATGCTTGTTTTGCATGCTAAAAACTCAGAACTGCACCTAGGAAAGAGGAGAATAAAAAAGCTCCATAGAATAAAACTTTGAACTCAACTACCAACGATAGTGCGTATTATTCAGATGAATTATCAACTTGATTGTACCTGAAAGGTTTCCTCTCGACAATATGATATAGGCGGCCAGGTGCATAGAGTCTCCTGGGGTCTTTCAGCATTTTCTCCTCTGGAATACATGTATCCCTCATGCACCGTAGGCATAATAAGCATGGCAAACTTTACAAATTGAGAAAAAAGCTTCATTAGCATCTTCAAAGGGGAACAAAAATAAAATAAAAAGTATATCTCAAGAACCTTTCAGAACTTATCACAACTGCACGGTTTTTTAGGCAATTTTAGTTTTTTCTGACCAGATTCTGCCTTGGATGCTGTATTTTTTATCTATGCTTATAGATGGTGGATTGAAGATCGAAACAAGGACATAAGCATGCATTTGGATTTCTGCTAGCTATGGATATAGAACACTAGAAAAGATGGATAAGTCAAATTACCAGAACAGAGACTTGAAGATGTCTTCCAAAGGTGTAGCTGTACGAGGTAAAAAGTCATCCTATTTCAGGAGAAAAGTCTGGAAAGATGAGAATATAATACCCATAATATCGTAACATCTTTTTACAGTAAGAGCCAACAAAAATACATGACCACTGCCATGGGCAGAATCAGCACTATGATTACTTCTTTATCAACCTAACAACTACTATACTACTTCCTTGGGATGAAGCAACTAAAAGTTGGATATATAACAGTATGAAAGACAACATAAGATAGAAGAACAGTCCAAGTAAGCTATTGATGGAATGATTCCGTATTTGAAGCAAAATTGATAATATCTCCTTATCGTGATGGCAATCCCTAAGATAGCAGACAACAAAAATCTTATAAGAAAGTTGATGGTAGCAAACTTCTGAAGCAGCTGGAATCATGAAGAAATTAAGATAATTCTTAAAGTTAGCTAGACTAAATCAACATAGCAATAGAATTCCTGTCAAGCAGAAAACCCATTACCGCTAATACTTCAACAAACTCATTTTCACAAAGACAGTCGAGAATCAAGATGAATCTGACTTTTGATGAGTTCTAAGGCCATATTTTCAGAACATCAATCAAAAGTGTATAAACTTGCCTGCAGCACAACTGAATTGATGACATCAGCATATCGGACTGCCAAATTCAATGACATGCACCTGGCAGGTGCAATAGCATAACACCTGACACGCTTCCTTTCAAGATTGCCCAGTCTATCAAGATTTCTAACAAGAACCATTGTCAACAATGCTGCCACTCCTGACCCTAATGAATGTCCCGCAAAAGTGAGGGTGTAATTAGGGTACTTTCCTACCCATTCTTTCAAAACCTCACATTCTGCATCAAGTACCCACACTGCAGCCTTCAATAGACCATTGTGAACATATCCACCGTCAAATTTTCTTTTCCCCAATTTGTTATCCAACAAAACTGCATAGTCGCTCTCTTTTGCCAAATTAAGTCCCCTAAAAGCAAGGACAATGTCAGCATGGTCGTGATCAAAATACAAGATATATGGAGGTGCCTGCCCTTGAGTATCTTCATAACTTTTTCTCAGAATTAGCCAATCAGGGTTCATTCCATACCCTCCAGGTGGTTCCCACATTGGGCAGCGAAGATCTTCCTCATAAACAGCTAAGATGTAGCGGCAGATACGAGGAACAGGCTTGAATTCCTCGGCGGTTGCTTGACCCCAAGTCTCACTATCATGACCGGCAGTGTGGAGGCACCGCTTCCATGCCCAACGAGCACAAGCCAGACAATAGACACACTCGAGGAGAGGGAGGCCACATATTAATGACATCGGTGCCTACCGTCTCCAAGCATAAATAGACTGACGGCAAGTGATTTTTCCTTATGGTAAGTTAGGTGTGATCAGGTTTTGAACGTTAGATCGGCAGTAAGAGCATCAGAACCCTGCCACTAGACCACAAGGCTAGTGGCTAACAATAAGTCATTTTCTAATACCAACAATGAAACTTGACAGGGAAAGCCTATGTGCATGAAGTGTTAAACTTGGATTCAACAAAAGGGTCCTCTGGGATAACGATTTAACCGTGTGCGGCACAACAAGTACACGGGTTCATCTAATGGATGGTATTATGCAACAAAATAAGGTGGGAAGTATGAAATTCAAATTATCAGAATTTAGGGGAAGAAATAGTTGGGAATCGTAGATAGAGTGATCAGTCACAAAGCTCAGATTCAACTAAAAGAACCTTGTCACAAGGAATCTAGTTTTAAACCCACACTTATTACAGCATATACCCAATAAGATTTGACTAGCAAAAGGATGTACAAGTACAGAAATTCAGCAAGAGTGATTGGCAAAGTTTGAAACTTTATCTACGATGCAAGAAACTAAAGCTTCCCTTTTGATAAAAAAAAAACTGTATCATCACACCATAAATCAACAGAAGCAAGGACTAATACACAGAATTAATGATGGGAAATTTCATAAAGAGCCGATATTGTGAACTGGTGGATGAACAGCGTAAAATTAACATATCACCACCGGATCTATACTACAAACGTGGCGTGATGTTCATGATCATATTAAGTACTTGGAGAAGAAAACAAGAATTCACCTCGGATGGGAAGTGGTTAGTGTCCAAGAACTTTCCATGTGATGTGGGGTGTGTTTGGTTTAGTGTATAGCTGTATAATTGGCATGAAATGGGAATTTGAGGAGACTATGAAAAGAGATATGGAAGGGAAATTAAGTAAATATAATTATGATGGGAGGTATACACATACCGGCAAGTCAAAGAGCGTGTTTGTGTTGGTTTCGAGGTTGTCTGGTAAAAGAAGGAGAAGATATAATTTTGGCACCTGTGCTTGCTCAGTTCCTCCTTTTTTTTCCATCTCGTTAGTGTATTTGGTGTCTATTTCCACGTTACGTTTGATAAGAATAAATTCGAAATAAAATAAAAATATAATTATTTTTTTTTAAATGAATTATTTAATAAATTTTAAGTAACTTGAGAAAACACACCCACTACACTGACGGGATGGAAAGGAAAAGAGGAACTGGGCCAGCACACATACCAAAATCTTCTCTTCTCNTATAATTGGCATGAAATGGGAATTTGAGGAGACTATGAAAAGAGATATGGAAGGGAAATTAAGTAAATATAATTATGATGGGAGGTATACACATACCGGCAAGTCAAAGAGCGTGTTTGTGTTGGTTTCGAGGTTGTCTGGTAAAAGAAGGAGAAGATATAATTTTGGCACCTGTGCTTGCTCAGTTCCTCCTTTTTTTTCCATCTCGTTAGTGTATTTGGTGTCTATTTCCACGTTACGTTTGATAAGAATAAATTCGAAATAAAATAAAAATATAATTATTTTTTTTTAAATGAATTATTTAATAAATTTTAATAAAGTTAAATTTATCTACTTTTTATATTATTTATATTTATAAAAATATCAATTAAAATAATTATCTCTAATATATAAAATATATTCTTTTATATTAAAAGTATGTAAAATATTATTTTTTAATTCTAACACTTGAATTATCATTTTTACTATGATTATAAAATATAAATGGATAAGCTATAGATGAACAGTTTTCCAAACATGTAATTTCAAATAATATAAATTAAATATAGATAAAATAAAAATTAAAAAAATTTCAAAAAGGACTTTTGTTTCATTTTTTAGTCATATTGATTTGATATAAGCCTATCTTTGACGATTTTATATGGAAGAAAGATACACGGAAAATGAAACAAATAGAAGATAGTGAAAATTAAAGAATTGTGGTTTCTGTTTTATTTAAGAATATAGAGAGGTAGCCCTAAAAAAAATTAGAGAAAAATATTTTTATTTGATTTATTTGTATAGTTCTGGATGAAAAAAAAAAGGTGGAGTTTAAAGTGAACTTATTACTTCTACTTTTATCCATTTTTGCTCATTATTTGAATATCACATAATCATTAAAAAACTCGTTATAACAGTAACTTAATATTATAAACATTAATCTCTTAACAATAAGGATCAATTTTAATCCCCTCTCTCAATTTATAATATAATTAGAAAAAAATTACTAATGGAATGTTTGATTAAGGAAATAATGAGATAGAGATAAAATAGCAATTCAAAGTAATAGCTATTCGCTATTACATTAATTATGAATATATTTAAAACACCAATACACCAATTTTTAAATCTACTGGTCAACATTTTAACAGTGTGTGGTAGATGAGATATAGAAATATGTGAAGAAAAAATCAAATAATAACAATTGATTTCATCCCGAGAATGAATTGTAATTTCTTGTTTTATGGTATTAGGAATTTTTCAAAATAATAATTCTATTTGACAGTCTTATAATGTAGCAATAGCTATTTTGTTCCACTTACAGAATGTAAGGAAATAAATAAATTTTTTATTTATAAGATTTTTAAATATAATATCAATATAAAAGACGTAAAGAAAATTTTTTTTTCCAATCTTGAAAAAGGAGCACAATTTCACACATCTAAAGTTCGAAAAGTACTAAAAAACACAGAACACTTCATCTATACAAACATTTGTTTCCTAATAGATGCGGACTTAACCAATCTTATTCGTATCGTTGAGTGGTTCGTATAAGCAAACGGTAAGAAGAGGAACATGTCATCGTCAAGCGTCTGTCCTTGTAACCTCGTTGTGGCTGGCAGGGTAACGATTCAGTTTTTTTTTTTTTTTTTCTTTTTTTCAAGTGGAATTTAACATTCGATCTATAAATTTTTTGAATTTGGTTCACAATTCAAATCATTTATTTATTTTTGTATAAATAATAAAAATTAATATCAACAATATTGTGTAATGTTTCAATGTATGGTATTTAATTTTATATTAACTTCCAACTAAGCACAATTGGAAATTGGAATTAACATGTATTTCAATCCTCATACCCATGACGCCAAAGGTTGAATCAATCGTACCTATGTGTGCATGGAAGTGGATGCCAAAAGCTAGGGCAATCCTTTCCTTAGTTCCTTATGGTGCTAATAATTGAACTCATTTTAAATAAAGACATTGAAACTAATAAAACATCACATGGATGTTGATTTAATTCTTCTTTTTACTAGTTTACTATAGTAGTTTTCGATTTTATTAAATGTTTTAGTATATAAAAAAGTAACCCATAAGTTAGAAAAAAAGTCACGTTGTGTGTTGTGCCATTGTATTTGTTCATTTTTGTTTAAACTTTAGTCTATGCACATTGCAATTTGTAGTTTAGCATTTCTTTATTTTTTTTTAAATAACCGATGTGGCTCTATAAACTGAATCGTGAATCGGTTGGAAAAAACCAAACTGAATTCCGAACCATATCATTAAAAAAAAAACCTTTTTTTTTTTGTACGATTCAGTTTGATTTACAGTTTGCACTATGGTTATTTTGCCTAGCCTAGCCCTATTTGATATTAATTGGCTGCTTGGGTAATATCACGCTCCAAACTCAATGGGTCATAACAGTTTCGCTATGTCAACTAACATAAGCTAAAAGCTATCATCTTAACTGCTCATATAAGTAAAGTCCACACAAAGCAAACAACAACTCAACCAGCTTCAAAGTAATCAGATGGGTATCTACTATATATAAATCTATAGAGTATCACTTTATATTATACATTTTTTCATTACTTATAAATAGATCGGTTCATTACATAATCTTAGTATATTAAGAGTCTAAAGTTTTCAAAAGAAACTTTACGTTTCCACAATAAATCTATATTATATAAGTATATAACAACTAGCTAATGAAGATTATAAAGCCTCTTAAAAAGACTTTATAATCCTCCCATAAAAGAAAAATAAAAGAGACTTGAGCTTCATTCCATTCAGTAGGCTTCTTCACTTTACTCCTTATCCCATCGAAACTAACCTATGGATAAGTATAATGAGGTATCTTCTAATATTACTCGATATTTGCAAAACAATCTATACAAATATGAGCTCAACTAACTCAATAAGAAGGGATGGAGTCGTAAGAATACATTATAAACATGGTTATTTAATTGTTAATTAAATACAAATGCAACAAACAAATGATATATCATCTCACAATATTTAACCGATTCATTGTGAAGTTAGATTAATTTCGTCAACTCTAATTTAGATTTCGAGGAGTTTCAATGTAACACTATCAAACTAAATCCGGACTTGTGCAATAGAAAGCATTATCCTCCCTAAACAACATTCAAACTACGAATCCAAATCTTGCTGCGACCTTTTCTCCTGTTACCGAGTTCAATTAAGAGTAGGAAAAGAACCATTTCTATTATCCTTAACGAATGCGTCAGTATTTAGCCTGACAACCTAATCGTTACCCCTATTAGGTTATTGTGAATGTCAGGTTAGACGTTTAGTTAACTTAAAATTAGTCCAGATTATTAGGTAATTAACCAAGTCATACATGCAATATATGATATATGTTCAAGCAAAAAATAGCACTTGGAGTTTAATTCCCAATCGACAATCAGTATCTAAAGCACACACATAACATATGCACAAATAATCTAATTACAACTACAAACAAGTACCCTTACTCTTCCAAATATCTTGATATAATACTTCAGTATGCCATTAAACATCGATTCCAACTTACCTAGACGTAATGTCATGTGCTCCTATACGTTACGTTTGTGACTTTGTTAATAATACCTAGAAAGTAATACATAACTTTAGTTTTAAATTCACATATAAAGTAAGAACTTATTTTCATTATTAAGTAGATTTACATTATGACATAAGTAGGTTCTTTAGTTATTTATTTAACTTTTAATTAACTTGAGATAACTTCTAACGAAATTTCCGACTAAGGTTCTAACCCATTACTGTAAGTTAAGTATTTACTTAAGAAATTTCCGACCTACATTCTTACTCTAGTATAGTTATAAAGTTTTAGTATCAATTACTTTCTGACCGAAGCCTATTTTTAGCATAATCAAGTTATTCACTCTTAAAGTGCATTTTGATATTCTTTCTAACATAGTTTCTGACTCTTCAGCCATTGCTACAACTTACAATTTAACTCATATACAAGCTTATCTTGCATTTCTAGAATTTCCACTCTATAATATCAGTAAATATCCACTAAGAACTTCAATTATATATATTTTAACTCCTAATATACTAAATACTTATTTACATTTACATAGTAACTTAGAGATTTATTGTCAAATTCATCAAATACCAACTTTTTACTTAAAAATCATCATTTCTTATATCATAATAATTCACTTCAAGATGCTAAGGGTAATAATCATATATCACACTATAGTTTTACAAAGAATCATTAAAGCTCTTTTGAAAACACTCGTCTAGGGCACTGTTTTGATGAAATTGATTTTTTCTCCAAAACTTGACAATATGATTTTTACAATCTAACCATATAACATCAAAATTTAACATCTTAAGAGTATAAGCATAAAATTTTAGGTTGAATCTACATCAATTAATCTTTTAATTACTCACTTAAAATTTGGTATACAAGACATTTTTCTTAAGGATCCCATATCTATACTCAAAAATTTGAAAATATGATCAAATATTTGAATTCCTTGTATAAAAATACAAAGGGAAACCAAATTTCATAATTTTTTATGATTGTTTGTTATTTTTCTCTAATTTTTTATGAAATCGAAAAAATTTAGTGACTTATCGGAAACCCGATCTTCAGCTACCGTAGGGAGGGGAGGGTGTGTCGACCCAATCCACTGCTAGCCACTCCTTCAAGCTACCACTTGGTTTCACTTCCAGCTACTCATTTTTCTCAAATGCTCGTAAATTCTCAAATTTACCTATTGATTTCTTAATTTTTGTTCTTCACTTTCTTTCTCTATATTTTCCACTTTCAAATTTTTTTTCTAGCTTTATAATTGCCTAAATTTGTTCCAAATAGCAGATGGCCTTTTTGACAATTCAATTTAGAGTTGCTTTGTTTTTTCCTTATCCTAATTAACATGTGTAAAAGGACATGATGAGATGTCAAAATGGCTAATCTCCACTCCATGCATCCTCAATCCCATTGTCATGCCTCCAACAGCATCCCACATGACTTTGGTAATTTTTAATTGTTTTTCTTATATTTTTCCTTTATTTATTTTATAATTTTTATGCATTTTTAGTATTTACACTAATTATGTGTATATATATTTATATAATAATTATATCTGATGCACATACACGCCTTTTATATATTATTTAATATATAATATTAATTATATTACTCCTATAATATACCTTTAAGTGTTTGTTAACTTTTGAAACTTATGCCACATAAATCTGCTAATATAATAACGATATAGTAAATTCTTATTATTTTAACTATAGTTTTAATATTTTAGTATATTTTTAAATTCCGAGCTTATGAGATTTTCTCAACTAATGTCCTAAGCTTATATGTAAATTTTTATGTTAATCAAGTTAGTTTCACTGATACCCTAAATTTGCCCACTTAATTCTTATTCACCAAGTACGGAGCTCATAGGTGGTGCCTGAAGAGCTGCATGTTTTTTTCAAGAAAATTTTTGGTGCTACTGATACGTCGTGTGAATCAATGAATGACATATAAATATTAATAAATATTTAATTACATAAAAGTATAATTGGTATTTTTTCAATAGATACATTCCTTTATTATCACGTATCAAATTTTTATTAATACTTACACGCCACTCATCGATCCACGTAATAACATTAATAACATTAATCCTCAAATTTGAGATTAGATTTACAACAAAATTAGATCAATATAATCTTCCTTAGTCTTAATTTAAAAAGATTAGACCCGAACAATTGATTTTAACCTAATTTATTCCAAGAAAATTAGTACATATAACTACACCAACATAAGGCAACACATAGAATTGTCCATTACGTCAAAGCGGGTAGTTGATATGAGAAAACTGTAGTTGGTCCAAGTAATGAACAGGGAAGAAGTTATCATTAGCCAAATTGGTGGTTATGGGATGCTAGTTTAAAGGCTATATATAGGTCTCCCTATTGATGGCATGCTAAAGGTGATGAACTCAATACGAAACAATACATTGTCATTATCATATATAGTATGAACTCAAATATTTCCCAACAAATATATATGATGTTTAGATTTAGGTAAGTATGTGAAATTTATGATGTTTAGCATTCGTGTGTATTTGATGCAGCATAGTTATTTATCGGTTGTTTGCTTGCCCTATTTTTTAAAATTAGTTTTCATGCATTTGGACTTGAAGACTTAGAGAGTTTCCTTATATGTTCTTAATAGGAATATACAGTGAGTAAACTCATCCTTAAGTTTGGGGTATGACACTTACACATGTTAAGGATATGCAAGAATTTAGAACATAGCTAATAAAATACACAATAATAAAACATTACAATCTTAAAAACTCAAAAGCATAAACTATCACATGATTAAAAATCAAACTTTAAAGTAACCATCAACAAATTCAAGAGGATCAAAAGAGGCCCTACCTCCTTTAAGCTTTGAAAGTACTCCATTATTAATAAGGTAAATTGCAAATTTTCCTTCATATGTCTAATTATTGTGTGCTTAATTTCCTATTTTTGAGATTAATAGAATATTTGGTTGATTCATATATATGGAATAACTATTTCTTTCCTACCCTCTTCCTTTTTTTTTTTTGTTGAGTTACTATTCCATAGAATCGTTATTGCTATAAATTGAAAAATTACAATTCCTTTATAGGACCAAATGGATAGTTATTCTTTAGTGATTTCTAGCATATTTCTGTATCTACTAATGGAACATCAAATGAGCTTAAAAAAAAAAGTTATTACTTATTAATTCATTCCTTCATAATGACAATTTTATTTCCACCTTATTCAATTTTGTAAACTAAAAGTGCCATAAGTGTTTGACCACTTAAATCCTTTTTAATGCCAAAGTAGTCTAGTGATATGAATACCTGTTTTCTATAGATAGATAAGGCTCGATTTCTTCTTCTCTAAAATTATAATATGATAATAGTTTACCAAAAAAAAAAAAACCCTAAGTTGTTAAAAAACTGCATTTGTACTCTTATATAAACATTTTACCCTTAACAATATTATTGAAATCAAAATGGTGCATGAAATCAATAGTAAAATGGTCATATAGGCGTTTAGATGCTCTTTCTTAAAAGATATGGGTATTTAATTGCTTGATTGTAAAAATAAGGGACATATAGCACATCAAGCAAATATGAGGAAAGTTATTTGAACTCATAATGAGAGGAGAAAGGGGTAATAATTGTATTTTAAAGGGTTTATTATTCATTGATGCAAAACACCGCTAAATCGTTAACATAAACCCCATAACATGCAATTAGAGATTCACATAGTTGTTTTATTTTATTTAACATTTCATGTTGCATCTATTTTTGTAATAAT
This sequence comes from Lumnitzera littorea, assembly GCA_024138015.1. Taxonomy (NCBI): domain Eukaryota; kingdom Viridiplantae; phylum Streptophyta; class Magnoliopsida; order Myrtales; family Combretaceae; genus Lumnitzera; species Lumnitzera littorea. Next base: position 124,079,950 of record JAMXBB010000003.1, on the reverse strand, counting down.
CAAGATAATTTTAGTAATAATCAAGATAATTTTATATTACATTGATTATTATATATCCATTGAAAGATAATATTTGATTATATTGGTGAAATTAATGTGATACACTAATGAGCGACTCTTATCCCACTTTTTACATAACTCTAGAAGTGTCAAACTCATGCAATAGCATTATTAGTTAGATAAGTAGTTAAGTGCTTTATCAATTAATTAAATAGTGAGAAAGTTAGTAGATTGTAACTACAACTATAAATAGTTACTTATCGTAAGGCTACCTATTCAGAAAAATCAATTTGAAATCTGTCAAGATTTCCCTCTATGTCTTTCTATCTACCTTCTAACTCTTGATATTTCTAGGAGATTGCCTCATGTTGAATTGAAATTAACATTTGTTGTACACAAGCTACAAAATTTCACTAAATTAGGTTATGAGTCTTTAACAGTTGGTGCTCTTATCGAGAGTCTCTCATTCATCTTAAGGGTATATAAAGAATTTTACCAAGTGGAACTTCATATGCATCATTCATCAGCCAGTTTTGTAACATCATCAGAAAATGAATATACTTTTTACCTTGTGAAATTCAATCGCCTTTAAGCAACTAATCACAAATATCACCCTACACGAACCTCCCCTTCAACTAGGTAAGAGGAAAGTCAATAACACTATCGACTTTATTATATAAACAGAAAGGATGCAAGATAAATAGATGTATATTGATGCCTCATTCACGTCTCATTTACTTAAGGAGAATTGAAATTCCATTCACCCTTTATTCTTTATTACCTCTTATTTTTTACTACAGCGTTCATTTGATTTTTTGTCTCTAAATTGCAATTTCTTAGGAATCCTTATTGCATGAAATCAAGTAATAGGAATTCCTTAATTCAACCAAAAAATCACAATTCTTCGTAAAATTTTACATTTTTTTTCAAAAATAACCTTATATAAATTTAACGATGACCATTACTACCATTGCTATCACTACCATCTACCACCACCACCACTACCACCATCGACTACTATTACTACCGCCACCACCGACTACTATTATTACCATTACCATTGCCGCTACCGCCGCCGCCGCCGCCGCCGTTACTACCATCGCTACTACTACTACTAACCATCAACCAGTGCCATTACCACCGCCGTCGCCGCCATTGCTATTGTTGCCACTACCATCACCCTACTGCTACCATCATCACCCATCACCATCGCCACCACCACCTATTATTTTAGAATTACTTAAGAAATAAAATGGATCCAAGGTAATCTAGTTATTAAAGTTATATTGCATGTCTATTCTTAAATTTTTTAAAATTATTTATTAATTCAACTAAATAAAGTAATATGTATTATGTAAGTCTATAAAATTGTGTTCAGGACAACTGAGCCTAGATTTAAGGCCTTTAGGGAAATTTATCCGATTAAGTCCAAATTTTACGACTAAGATAAAAAAGTTAGATGAAGTGACATAATGAAGTTAGATTTTGAAAATAATGACCCAAAGTCCCAATTTTTCTCTTAGAAGTAAGATTATTTAATATAGTACTAAAACATTTGAAACCCCTAAAATCGAACTTGGATTGTAACAAGAACTTAGAGTAAATTAATTAAGCTATGAAATAAGATAATATAGTATAATTTACTATATGAATATACTCGTATTTTTATGAGTATATCCAGAATAAATAATAATTATACCTGTAAATTAACCCTAAATTACATAAATATATATATATATATATTGTGTTGAATACATGAAAATAATTAAGGAACATATTCTAAAAATAAAAAATATTATGAACTTAATTATATGAGTATAGTTATATATTGCACGTAATATATACATGGGATATATACTCGTATATTAATAAATGATCAAATATTAATAAAATATACCTAAACTATTAAAAGAAAATGTAAATCTCCTCCAATAAGTGTAATTTTGATTAGGAATTGCTAAACACTGCCGTGGCTTATTGTGGAGGATCTAATTACTGAGTTAAAAGTCCATTTCCTAAGTAATTGATACCTCTAACTTGGAAAAAATTAAAAGAAAATTAAGAAAAAATTCTAGGCTGCAGAACATCCACTATAAATAGCAAACCCCAACAGCTTAGTGTTAGTTTAGCAATTTGGAACCAGAAATATTCAAAGAAAAATTTTTAAAAAATCGTGGGAATATAGAAAAAAAATAAGAAAAATAGGAGAACCATTGTACCCTATCTATACTTGATCTATACGACCAACCCAACCAATCACTACCATTCAGGTCGCGCCTAAGCTGTCCAACACACTCCCAACCGCTGCTGGCCACCGGAGATTCTAAAAACAGCTAGGTCGATTCTCTGCCATGTTTTTCAATAAATTGTAAAAAATACCTAAACTACCCAAAAGACTATGAAAAAAATTAAACTTAGGTTATTTTGAATATTCTTTCATGTGATCTTTTCATTTTTGAAAAATTCATAATATTTAATATATTTTCTTAAGAAATCTACTGTTTATCTGAATTTAGAATTATAAAATAAATGTATTAAATGATGTTATTTCTAGTTGAAAATTTTTGTGTAAGATATGTATGATATATGGATAATTGCTACGTAGCTCATAATTTGATTTGAATTTTTTTTATATTTATTGCATTTTTTGGTTTAAAAATAGCTCGAAAATAGGCTGAAATAATGAATTAAATAGGAAATTATGAAATTAATTGATGAAATGGGCATGTACTGATCTCTAGTGAATAATAATAATGTTGGTTCAGATTGAAATTAATTTAGTGTAAAAAAATCATAATCGAGTAATTTAGAATAATTTAGAGGTAAAATCGTAAATACAAATAGATAGGTGATAGGTCGAAAACATAAAATCAAGTAATAACTAAATTCTCCATATTTTTATGAGTTTATAGAAATTTTCAGATAATTATTTGGTAACTTGAACTATTTATTACGAATTTATTTAGTAAAATAGCTTAATTTACAAGTCGTGACGTATTTTTGGTAATAATAAGTTAAAATTATTTAAATAGTTAAATAAAAACTATGTATGAGATTACTGATTAGATTGGATTAAAAGTGTATATTTAATATATTTACTAATATTTTCTGATCAAGATACATTATAGGTATATTAGGATTAAATAATACTCATATTACAATGTTATGTGGATAAATTAGGTAAAATACAATTTAATAATATAAATTATGTATAACATGATAATATTTATATAAATACATATAACTGTATTAAAAACTCAAACTACCTGTTAAAAGTCGTCTTTAGGAACATGACTCATAAAATGTGTTGTTAAGTCTGTATAAACCCAACAACACTAATTTTATTAAAATTGAACAATCTTAGGCAATATAATCTAAAACTCTATCATATTTTAGAATGTACGTATTTCGGTAACCCTACTGGAATTAAAACATGATTTAATAAATTGAAAGCAAGTTTCGATGTGATCAAAACGATAAATAATACATAATAGTATAGATGACGTATAGTATCAACAATTAACAACTTAACTTGATGTATAATAATAATACAACTATAATATATATATATATATATATATTATAGAATAATATATATATATATATAGCCGTTTTAGATTAAACCCTAATATTTTTGTAGTTATTACGAAGACTGAATTTGAGTCTTTTGTGTAAATTAGATCTTCTAATGAAAAGATAATCGACGACTTGAGTCAACAGTAGTGAGTGTTTAAACAAGTAAGTTGAGATTGTGACTTCACTGCCTGTTGAGATGCTATATAAAAGTATCCGGAGGCCCAATAGTGCTTATGGCTGTGTTTATAGTTAGTTAACTGTACGCATGCTATATGTGTATATGATACTCGGTTGTAAAAGGAGTTGAACTCCTTGGTGTGTTGTTTTGCATGTTCGCATTGTTTTTGTATTGTATGAACTTATTTAGCCACCTCTGATTAAAACTAATGTCTATTTGATTAAAACGAAACTGGACATGCATAACATCCATTAAGGGAAACGATTAAAAGTGTTGAGCCAAATACCAACTTCCTTCAATGAGGATAGTTGAAATGGTTTTTTCCTCATCCTTAGTCAAAGTAAGTGACAGGTGAGGAGATCACAACAAGGGTAGGGCCGTAGTTCAAAGGCGATCATAAGAAGAGAGTGTTCTCCAATGCACAAGCCTGAGTTTGGTCTGACTTGAGTCACGATGAAACTCTTTAATCTGGGTTGGAGCAGATGTAATTTCTCTAACCTCATAGTAGATTGGATAACATTATGCGATGTTTCATTTGATTAATTGCATATCATTTCATCATAATTAATAACCTTGCTTATAATTGTATAGTACTCTTCTGACTTTGTCCTACTTACTGAGTTATGCTCATATCCCAATAAACTCTTTTACAAGTGCTGAGTGAGGATCAAGATGTTCCGATACCACCGCCCCCAAGTTAGTGTGTTGTTGTTTGGAAAAGTGAAGAACGTGGAATAAACTGAACCTGGGCTTTTGACTTTTTTTTAGTTTTGAGGAAACTAACTGGGAATTCCCTCGGATATCCACTAGTTTCTTAACTTATTATATGTAGACTGCAAAGCCTGTGATTTTTTATAAACTCTTATTATAAATTTTAACTTTAGATGTGAAACATTTGTATAAATACTGTAGTGGTATGAGACAACAGGTTATATAGAACAGATATTTTATAAATCTCTACCATAGGTTTGGTTATTAACAGGTATCAGAACGGACGTTTTAAGCTAGTTGAGTTGTACATGCCTTGTGTGAACTGTATTTACGATAACAACTGTAAAATTAGCTTCTATTTTAAAATAGTTTACACGGCGGAACTGTTATGACTCTGCATGTTCGAGTGTAACAGTTCTAAGTTGGTATTAGAACATGATTCTAAAAGAACCAAGCTTTGAAGCTTCTAACAAAAATGAATAAACAATAGGATCACTAAGATTGTGGTTGATAATGAACATAAAAGACTCATATTATAAAATATATGTATAACTTATATATATATGTAAAACGGGGTTATGAACTGAACCAAGCTTTGAAGCTTCTAACAAAAATGAATAAACAATAGGATCACTAAGATTGTGGTTGATAATGAACATAAAAGACTCAGATTATAACATATATGTATAACTTATATATATATGTAAAACGGGGTTATGAACTGACTTTAACTTGTTATTTTATATTCGTAAAAGTGGTTTATTACATGCATGGTGGAATTTTGAATGAGAAGGGGATGAGACTCCTATTGAATATAGGATTCGAATATAGAATCCGTTACTAAATTTGGCTAGTTGAAAGTTGTTATATACTATTGATGAGATTATCGAGAATTATAAGCATAGATTGTCCTATAGCATGTAAGATGATTGGAGGATAATGAGGGATGAGTTAGGATTTACATATAATGGGTATATTGCTATAGCTACTTATAAGAAGAAATATTTCCGGGAGAATGGAGTTTTATCTATAAGAATTCCTATATTGTATTTTCTAGCTCTAGTAGAGGCGAGTAAGGATTATCCCTTAAGTTTTGATTAGGTATCCCTAGGTGTTCCGCATATTCCTAGAAACTATCCTTCCAGTGTAGTCGATTGGTTTCTCAAATACCCCTAGATGGATCTAAGGGTATAGAGGTACCACTACAGCCCTATGAGCTTGAACTCCTTATAAACCCACCTGAGAATTCACCTCAAGAAGCACAGCAAAATATAGGAGTAAATGATAAAGAAGATCCGAAGGAAGAGGAAGCTGAACTAGAAGATAAAGCACAGGATAGTGATAGTGAGATGTACGAAGTAGTGGTCATACTAGATACTCCTATAGTGGTAGAGGTTAGCTTAAGGTCCGATGAGACTGGCATGGGAGATTAATTTTCCTTAGAAGATGTACTAACCTCAGATAGTGGAAATAACTGAAAGTTGAGAAGTTAGTAAGCAGATAAGTCTAGGGCTTTTGATATCACCTGACCTAGTTACTTGATGTATCTAGGTCACCCTAGCAATTTTGATGTGCTTTTGACTTTTTCAATATAACTAATGTACTTTTGGATGTTACGAATACTAAGGATGTAAATTATGATATAGATAATTAGATGTGTAATCAGATGTTGTAAATAAAATAATGTGATCTTTTGATTATAAAGTATTGATTACCTTATGATTATTGTAATACCACGCCCCGAAGCGGTAAAGTTGTAATAGCCCTACCATGTAAACCATTCTAAGATAGAAGTTAGCCTTACAACCATCATCTTAGACCTGATCTACACAAGGCGTCTACGACTAACCCGCTTTGAAGTAAATAGTTTGTAATTTAAATAAATCATTTACCTAAGAAAGTGAGGAAATATATATATACATTATAATTCGGTTATTGCAATTAAAGTTTAAAATATTTTTCCGTAATATATTTCCTAGTTATTACATTATTCAGAAATGAAAAATAATTCTAAAATAAAAACTTAGACCTTAAAAATATGTGTTTATTCTTCAATGTTTTTCATCACTCCCTTGGATCCAGCAATTGCTAGCTTTAGAGTAGTTGTTTGCCGCTTCTTAGCCAGCATTTACACGATGTCTATAGGGATATGAGCAACCACAGCTCAGTAAGTTATGATGGAGGACTTAAAACTATACCATAAACACAATAAGGTTTTCAATCAACTTATTAGGTGCAATGTATGTATAAGCAAATGCTATCGTACGACGTTATCCGGCCCGTCGTGAGATCGGAGAAATTGCGCCCGCTCTAATCCGGGTTGAGGAGTTACCATTAATGCAACAGCTCACGACCAAACCCAAGCTTGTGTAACGGAGACCTTGCTCCTCCCGTGACTACTGTCACGCCCCGAAGCGACAGAGTCGTAACAGCCCCGCCGTGTAAACCATCCTAAGATAGAAGTTGGCCTTACAACCGCTATCTTAGACCTGATCTACACAAGGCGTCAACAACTAACCCGCTTTGAAGTAAACAGTTTGTAATTTAAATAAATCATTTATCTAAGAAAGTAAGGAAATATATATATACTATAATACAGTTATTGCAATTAAGGTTTACAATATTTCTCCGTAATATATTTCCTAGTTATTACATTATTCAAAAATGAAAAGTTCTAAAGTAAAAGCTTAGACCTTAAAAATATATGTTTATTCTTTAAATGTTTTTCCCCACTCCTTAGGATTCAGCAGTTGCTAGCTTCAGAGTAGTTGTTTGCCGCTTCTTAGCCAGCACCTGTACGACGTCTATAGGGATGTGAGCAACCACAGCTCAGTAAGTTAGGACGGAGGACTTAAAACTATACCAGAAACACAACAAGGTTTTCAATCACTTATTAAGTGCAATGCATGTGCAAGCAAATACCATCGCACGACGTTATCCGGCCCATCGTGAGATTAGAGAAATTGCGCCCGCTTTAATCCAAGTTGAGGAGTTGCCATTAATGCAACAGCAGCTCACGACCAAACCTAGGCTTGTGCACTGGAGACCTCGCTTCTCCCGCGACTACCTTAGAACCACTGACTTCACCCTTGCCGCGACCTCCTCTCCTGTCACTTAGTTCGACTAAGGATGAAAAAGAGACCATTATGCAATCTTACGCTATCCCTTTTGAAGGGGTTTGTATTTGGCCGGAGAGTCTAAATTCTCCTAACGGATTGCCATGTATGTCCGATTATGATTACTGATTGTATATTTGATTAAGTCCAGTTTAGGGTGATCAATCATTACATACAAATCATGCAATATATGCTAAAACAACAAATGGAATCATAGCATCACCCATAATCAAGCACATGCACACATTCAACTATCTATCAAGCACAACCAAGCATAATCTTAAGCCTCCAAAATACAGCATCGTATTAATCCCAACTTATCTCGATTACTCGCTCACTCACTCGAGGTCCGACTTACTTAGGCCATCGCCGATCATTCTTATAACACAAACGTAGTTTTAGTTTTTCATATAACTATTATAGGTTCATTTTATCCTATAACGCTTATTGTTAGGTTTTGTTTAAGGTTTAATATGCCTAATTATCTAGGTATTAAGTCTTTTACAATTATTCTAGGTTTGGGATTAGGTTTAGGTTCGGTTTTCGGATCGATTTCTAAATTAGGTTTTAGTTTGATTTCTAAGTAATGTTTTAGATTCTAACCTTAAAAATCCGTTTTAACCCATAATGTGAAATTAATCACATTACTTATTGATCTCCTAAATACCATCATTACCCCTAGTTAGTATTTATTTTACTCGGTACACTTAAATCCATATTAGTGTACCGAATTCATTCCTAATGTGAGAAATTTTTACAATTTTCATATAATTACGTAAATTCAAGTTTCTTATCAGATTTATTATATATCCCTATTATTTATATAATATCAATTTTTATCCTAATATTTTCTATTTATTATATTTTCAAAAATTTACATATTATGCATTATTGCCTATTATGTACATAATGTATTTCTAATATTTCTATCACTTTAATTACCAACCCTAAACATCAATTATCATTTCAAAATGTCTAAATTCATCCTAAATCAAATTTTAATCCTAAATCAAATTTTACTCCTAATTTCCCTAATTTACAAAATTAACTTAAAGTTAACTGTTTTTCCCTATTAATCATTTACTACATAATTAACCTAATAATTACATCTAACACCCTAAATGCTGCAAGTATCATACTCCATCAGATTTCCACATCCTAAAACATCTACTTATTCACTAAGTTGGTAATTAATAATTTAATTACTTAATTAACCTTAAATTACACATTTTATGCCTCATTTTAAGGCCTAAAAATTATCTAAAAATTTCAAAAATTAATTTTTGAAAACGGGCTTCATAGCATTGTTCTATATCATCTAAGTAATCTACACAAAAATTTTGGGCTCGAAACTACACTCCTAAGGTCATTTATTTCTAAACCAAAATATGCTCCGTTTTGCATAATTTTTTAAGGACCCTATATCACGAAACATATTTTCATCAAAATAATATTTTTCCTACAAACTACATACAAAAATATTCCAGAATAACAAAATTCATAATTTTCTAATAATATTTACTATTTTTACAAAATTATACAAGAATCGGGCTGAAATTTGGATTCATCGATTTGGGTGGCTTCGGCCACCGCTGGCTGCTGTGGCCTTATCGGCCGGCTTGGGCGCTGCTACCACTGTGTGGTGGTAGTGGCTGTCCACTTCCAGCTGCTCGTCTGGTGGGGGTTCCCTTTAAAGACCCTAATTGCACAGTTTTTCCTAATTTTTTTCTAAACCGAATTTTTCTCTCAATTTTCGCCTCTCTCAAATTTTCTCTGATTTGTATTTGTCCAAATGAGCTTCTAAATTTTTCTTGCTATTTATAGAGCTTTAGTGTAATTATTATGCATTAAATTGGACAAGACAATTGCCTTATCTCTTGATTTTTGGCTTTTGTGTTGTTCTAATTTAATTGGTTGATTTTTCTTTTTCAGGTTCTGACTTGCCACAACCAAATTTGCATCATTCCACACTCTTCTAATTTTTTTCTGATTTTTCCACAATTAATTTATAATTTTCTTTAATTATTTATTAAGTTTTTGGCCAATTTAGGTAATTTTGCGTATTTTTATCTACACGTAAATACGTGTGGGGTACATGTGAACGTTCCTAATTATTATTTTGGTCATTCTAAAATTTTTAGTGTACATATAATCTATCTCTAGTAATTTATTAGTTATTAGATTACGTTTTTTGCTTTTTCAGTAATTAGCAATTATTATGCTTAAAATTTGAAAATTTTATAGTCTCTTATTTTATTACTTATTTTCTTAAATTTAAGTTTACGGGGTCATTTTTACTAATATTTCTAGCTTTACTTTATAATTTAGGTTCGATCGAGTCTTTCAATCAATCGAAACCTCGAATGGCTAGTTGTAAGGATTACAACTACCTTTGAACCATTGACTTCACCCTCACCGTGACCTCCTCACCTGTCACTTAGTTTAACTGAGGATGAAGAAGGGACCCTTTGCAATTTTGCGCTATCCCTTGCGAAGGAGTCGGTATTTGGTCGGAGAGTCCTAAGTTTCTCCTAATGGGTTCCCATATAGGTCCGATTAAGATTATAAGTCATATATTTGATTAGGTCCAATTTAGGGTGATCATTCATTTCATATAAATCATACAATACATGTCAGAACAACAAACATAATTATAGTATCACTCATAATCAAGCATATGCACACAACCAACTATCTAACGCACACAACCAACTATCTAACAAACACAACTAAGCATAATCTTAAGCCTCCAAAATACAGCATCGTATTAATCCTAACTTACCTCGACTCCTCGCTCGCTCACTCGAGGTCCGACTTGCTCAGGCTATCGCCGATCGTTCCTATAATACAAACGTGGTTTCAGTTTTTCATATAACCATTATAGGTTTATTTTATCCTATAATGCTTATTGTTATGTTTTGTTTAGGGTTTAATGTGCCTAATTATTTAGGTCTTAAGTTTTTTACAATTATTTTAGGTTTGGGGTTAGGTTCGAGTTTGGTTTCCGCATCGATTTCTAAATTAGGTTCTAGTTCGATTTTTAAGTATTATTTTATACTCGAACCCTAAAAATTCGTTTCAACTCATAATGTGAAATTAATCACATTATTTCCCGATCTTCTAAATACCATCATTACCTCTAATTAGTATTTTATTATACCCGGTATACTTAAATCTTTATTAGTGTACCGAATTTACTCCTGATGTGAGAAATTTTTACATTTTTCATCTAATTAAATAAATTTAAGTTTCCTATCAGATTTATTGTACATTTTTATTATTATCATAATATCAATTTTTATTATAATATTTTCTATTTATTATATTTTTAATAATTGTGTATTATATACTATTACTTATTATGTACATAATACACATCTAATATTTCTATTATTCTAATTACCATCTCCTAACATCAATTATCATTTCAAAATGTCTAAATTCATCATAAATCAGATTTTACACCTAATTACCCTAATTTACAAAATTAACTTAAAATTTACTATTTTTCTCTATTACTTATCTACTGTATAATTAACCTAATAATTACATCTAACACCCTAAACACTACAAGTATCATACTTCATCAGATTTAAACATCCTAAAATATATAATTATTCACTAAATCAGTAATTAGCCATTTAATTACTTAATTAACCCTAAATTACCCATTTTATGCCTCATTTTAATGCCTAAAAATTATCTAAAAATTTCAAAAATTAATTTTTGAAAATAGGCTTCATAGCACTGTTCTATATCATCTAAGTAATCTACACAAAAATTTTCGGTTCAAAACTACACTCCTAAGGTCATTTATTTCTAAACCAAAACATGCTCGGTTTTGCATAATTTCTTAAGGACCATATATTACGGGACATATTTTTATCAAAACAATATTTTTCCTAAAAACTACATACAAAAATATTTTAGAATAACAAAATTCATAATTTTCTAAGAATATTTACTATTTTTTACAAAATTACACAAAATCGGGCTGAAAATCGGACTCACCGGTTTGAGTGGCTCTAGCCATCGCCGACCGCCGATCGCCGACTGCCGTAACCTTGTCGACTAGTTTGGGTGCTGTCACCACCATGTGATGGTGGTGGCCGTCCACTCCTAGGTGCCCGTCTGGTGTGAGTTCCCTTTTAAGACCTTAATTATACAGTTTTTCCTTCTTCTTTTTTCTAACCCAATTTTTCTCTCAATTTCGATGCTCCTAAATTTTCACTGATTTCTAACTATCCAAATGAGCTCTGTGATTTTTTTCCCTATTTATAGAGCTTTATGGTAATTAATGTGCATTAAATTAGACAAGACATTATCTAAATCCTTTAATTTTTGGCTTTTGTGTTGCTCTAATTTAATTGGCTGATTTTTTTCTTATTTTTCCCATTGCCACGACCCAATTCTGGATCATTCCTTATTTTTCCTAATTTTTTTTTATTTTTTCTTAATTAATTATGAATTTTATTTAATTATTTAGTATTATTTTAGCACATTTCGTGTATTTTAAGTAATTACGCGTATTTATACCTACATATAAATTCATATATAGTACAAATAAATATTCTTAAATATTATTTAGGTCATTTTATGATTTTTAGTATACATGTAATTTATCTCTAGTGATTCGTTAATTATCGGAATGCATTTTACACATTTTCGATAAATAACGAGTTATATATTTAAAATTTGAAAATTTTATAGTGTTTTATTTTATTACTTATTTTCTTAAATTCAAACTTACGGGATTATTTTTACTAATATTTCTAACTTTACTTATAATTTAGACTTGATCGGATCTTTTAGCCAATCGAAACCTTGAGTGATTAGTTGTGGGGCTTACATGTAGAATGCATGTTTTTATTATCCTGAATCTGTATGAGATATTACCATGGGAATGATATAATGTTATACATAAAACGTAATAAGCTTATGATATGTAGATATATGTGTGATATATGAATATATCATTGCTTATATAGGAATGGAGTATTATAGGTCTTGTGTCGATTAAGATCCTTAATAGGGAAACCTGTAGTTGTGTATTGTTAATGCAGAGAGTGACTAATTTATATGTGAATACGAATTACTTAGGTTAGATATTGATCTTTGGTAAACATATTGTGAGTGTAAGATTGTAATAAGTGAATTGTGAATCTGAATATGGCAGATGAAGCAAATAGAAACAGAAATGGGAATAATCAACCTATAGGAGAAGTACCACCTCCTAACCCTTATAATCCATTGGAATTACCTAGAAATGATATACCACCACATGCTCTGAACATAATGGACCCAACTCAGTTCGAACAAATGTTAGCTAATATGAACATTGTGATCCAACAGTAAGAAGCTTTAATCCAACATTTAATCACAAGTGGAAATGTGATGAACCAAAGGCTAGTAAAGGCTAAACTTAGAGTAATCCAACCCCAAGATACAAGTCAACTTCTTGAGTTTATAAAATTAAATTGGTATTTCGAAGTTGAAATGGGTAAGCTTGCTTTAGTTGATAATTGGTTAGCTCAAATTGACCATAGTTTTAAGGCATATAGAATTCCTGAAAATCAAAAAGTTTCTTATGACACTTTCTTGCTAAATATGATAGCACGAGTTTAGTAGGACTCAATAACAAGAACAATGCCAGGCTACATTACATGGCAAGTATTTTAGGAAGCATTTAAGAGTCAATATTTCCTTATCAGTGTGCAAAATCAGATGACCCGACAGTTAATCGAAATAAAGAAAAGGCCTATGAGTATAACACAATATGAGAATGAGTTTAATAAACTGTTGCAATATGTGCCTGAATCGTATAGCAATAATCAGGTGCTAAAGAAGGATCTTTTTCTTAATGGATTTGATGCTACAATGTGATGTAAGTTAATGGATTATGGATTCACCACTTATCATCAGATTGTGGATAAGGTATGTAAACTGGAGAATAATCGACTGGCCATGCAAAGTGAATGGAGTAAGAACCTAAGAAGAGTCAATCAATACAAGCCTATTTTCAAGAGATAATTTTTATGTGCAAATAATAACTCAAATCAGAGAGGGAAGAAGCTAGTTGTTGTAACTAGTGGCCCTGCTTCAAATAGGACTAGATTTAGTTTCTATGATGAATCGGGAAATGTTAGATGCTAGAAGTATAGAGCCCAACATTTCCCCTAACAATGTGCTTACTTAAGAGGCAAGTGTTATCTGTGTGGAGATCCAAATCATATATCAAGGGAGTTTCCAAAGATGAAAGCAATAAAATGCTATAGGTGTAGAATGAAAGGGCATTTCGCTAGATATTATGATCAAGCCGGACAAAAGAAATCCGAAAGAGTAAAGATAATTGTTGTTCCAGCACAGGTGTTTGCAATTGAGCAGACAGAAGAAGATACCGAGGACTTTGATGAATGGATGGAATAGTACTTTCTTGAGGGCTCAGATGATGAAATGGAGATTGATGAAATTGATCAAGGCTTAGTTACAGGTACATAAAGCTAACTTATAACTTTTACTTATCAATGATTTATTTGTGTATATATTTGTGGATGGTGTTAGGAATTGTGGAAAGATGTGACTTAAGTGTAGCGCTTAATAAATAGATAATTATAGCACTAGTAATTGTTTCAGGAAATGTACTTATGAATGGACGAGCTACTTATGCATTGTTTGACATTGGAGTGTCACACTCATTTTGTAGTCAGGAGTTTATCTTGGGAAATGGAATTAAGATGGGTGAAGTTAAATCCACATATAGGATAAAAACAACTATAGGAGAACAAGTGTTAACACGAGAAATAATAGATAATGGACAATTGCAAATCCAAGGACAAAAATTCCTAATAAAACTCATAGTATTACCAATTAAGGGATATAATATTACTGTGGGAATAGATTAGTTGTCCAAACAGAGAGCTAAAGTGGATTGCCAAAATAAGAACATAATCTTAGATGATGGTAAGGTCATATTTCAAGGAAAAACGAGTGAGCGAAGTCTAAGATTATCGATAATAGAAATAAGTGAGGCAGTGAATGAAATTACTGAAGAATGGCAATTCTGCTAGATATTTGCCATTGAAGGAAAGAAGGAAACCTCAAAGGTATCAGAAATACCTGTAGTAAATGAGTTTTTTGATATTTTTCCAAAAAAATTACCTAGATTAACACCACAACGAGAGTTAGATTTTTCTATAGAATTGGTGCCAAGAACTGAACCAATATCAAAAGCTCCATACCGAATATCGCCAATAGAACTTCAAGAATTAAATAAGCAACTTCAGGAGCTATTGGACAAAGGATCTGTATGACCTAGTGTATCTCCTTAGGGAGTGCCAGTATTATTTGTGAAAAAGAAAGATGGAACCATAAGGTTGTGTATCGATTATCGGGAAATAAATAAGGTGACTATTAAGAAAAAATATTCACTACCCATGATTGATGACTTGTTTAATCAACTGCATGATGCCATTATGTTTTCACGAATTGATTTAAGATCTGGATATCATTTGTTACGAATTAAACTGGAAGATGTACCAAAGATAGCTTTCCGAAGTAGATATAGGCACTATGAATTTTTAGTAATGCTTTTTGGATTAACGAATGCACCAGTTGTATTTATAGATTTGATGAATTAGATTTATCAACCTTACTTGGATAAATTTGTTGTGGTATTTATTGATAATATTTTAATTCATTTTAAGACTAAGGAAGATCGTGCCGACCATCTACGGTTAGCCTTGCAAAAGTTAAGAGACCATCAACTGCATGCTAAGTTGGATAAGTGTGAATTCTGACTAAATAGAATATCATTTTTGGGACACATTGTATCGAGCAAAGGAATTTCAGTCGATCCCAAAAAAGTTAAAGTGGTAGCTGAATGGAAACAATTAACTACTATAACAGAGATAAGAAGTTTCCTTGGAATGGCAAGATATTATAGGCGATTTATAAAAGATTTCTCTAAAATCACCAAGCCTATGACTTGATTGATGCAAAAAAATGTTAAATTTGAATGGAATGATGAATGTGAACAAATTTTTTAGGAGTTAAAAGATTGTTTGATTTCTACACCAATATTTATTTTACTAGATCCAAGTAAATCTTATTGTATATATAGTGATGCTTCCAAAAGTAGACTAGGATGTGTATTGATGCAGGATAGGAAAGTAGTAGCATATGCATCTAGACAATTGAGACCTCATAAGAGAAACTATCCATCTCATGATTTAGAATTTGTAGTTGTAGTGTTTGCTTTGAAAATCTAGAGACATTAGTTATATGGGCAGCATTGTAAGATATACATAGATCATAAAAGTTTGAAATATTTCTTTACCCAAAAGGACTTGAACTTGAGACAAAGACATTGGTTGGAACTAATAAAAGATTATGATTTGACCATCAATTATCATCCTGGTAAAGCTAATGTTATATCAGATGCGTTGAGTCGCAAGAACTACGAACAAGTAGCCTCATTACTCACTACTCAATGTAAATTGATCAAAGAATTTGAAAAGTTGGAAATTAAGTTCAAATGGCTTGAAATTGAGGCACAGTTGATGAGTCTAGTAATGTAATCAACCTTAATCGAAAGAATTAAGCTTCAACAAGATGGGGACCAAAGGTTGAAAGAAATCAAGGAAAAGTTGAATACAGGCGATGTACCTGACTTTAAAATCGACATTAAAGGTGTGTTAAGATATAAGAATAGAGTCTGTGTGCCTAGTGATTCAAAACTAAAGAATGAAATAATGATTGAAGTACATGATATAGGTTACACATTGCATCCTAGTAGGAATAAGATGTACTGTGACTTGAAATCATTGTTTTGGTAGAAAGGCATGAAAAAGAATGTAACACAATATGTGGCTAGGTGTAATACATGCCAATAAGTGAAAGTAGAATATCAAAGACCTAATGGGTTACTGCAACCATTAGAAATACCTTAACAGAAGTGGGATCATATTACAATAGGTTTTGTAACGGGACTTTTGTAAAGACCCGACCGAAACTCTTTCCACTAAGGTATTGTCCACTTTCGCATGGAACGCCGTACGGTTTTGTCCCTTGATACAGCTACTTCCTAGGAGGTTACCCATTTTGAGATTGCTCCAGCATAAGCACGCTTAACTCTAGAGTTTCGATGTACTCTGCTACATCAAAAGACGCCTCGATGATTAGAGTTCCTCCTTCAAGGTATTAATTAATAATGTAATTTTAATATTAATACTATTTTCAAATTAATACCATTTATAATCCTCTTACTGATCATTATATTGATCTTATGACATAGGCTTAGTAATAATATTTTATAGTTCCCCTTTTTCTTTCAAAATCCCTCCCTAAAAATGGCACATTTTTTTGCTAGCACAGCTGTAATATATCTGATCTTTAAAATACACATAAGGTAACATATAAGTTTAGTAACCTAATTGAACTGTGGTACGAATTGTTTTTTATCATTAAAATTTGTAGAAAAAATCTTTATATAGCTATTTTAGTCCTAAATATGCTAGCTCTAAAGATCAGATATATTACAGCTATGCTAGCAAAAAAAGGTGCCATTTTTAGGGAAGGATTTTGAAAGAAAAGGGGAACTATAAAATGTTATTACTAAGCCTATGTCATGAGATCAATATAATGATCAGTAGGAGGATTATAAATGGTATTAATTAATCGATTTTGTTATATAGGTCTAAGACAACCACCAGGCAGGGCCTCACCCTTCCAACTGGTGAACTGCTCTGATACCATTCTGTAATGACTTGGCCGGAACTCCTTCCATCGAGGTATTGTCCGCTTTAGCATGAAATGTCATACAATTTTGTTCCCTAGTACAGTTGCTTCCTAAGAAGTCACCCATCCTGAGATTGCTTCAGTATAAGTACGCTTAACTTTAGAATTTCGATGTACTCTAAGCCACTAGACCAAAAGGCACCTCAATAATTAGAGTTTTTCCCTCCAAGCATGTAAGCTATCATGCTCTAAAGCGATAGAGTCATAATAGCTCTGCCGTACAAACCATTCTAAGATAAAAGTTAACCTTACAATTACTATCCTAGACTTGATCTACACGAGGTGTCCTCGACAAATCTGCTTTGAAGTAAACAGTTCATAATTTAAATAAGTTATTTACCTAAGAAAGTAAGAAAATATATATATATATACTAGAATTTAATTATTATAATTAACGTTTACAACATTTTACCGTAATCTATTTCCTAGTTAATATATTACTCATAAAAGAAAAATTCTAAGATAAGAGCTTAAACCTTAAAAATATATGTCTATTCTTCGAATGTTTTTCTTTACTCCCTAGCATCCAGCAGTTACTAGCTTCAAGGTAGTTGTAAGCCGCTTCAAGATAGTGATAAGCCGCTTCAAGATAGTAATAAGCCGCTTCTTAGCCAGCACTAGTGTCAAGCCTGTTTTTCAGTTTTCTATTTTAATTCAATTTCTCACTTTCTTATTAATACTAAATTTTAACCCATTTAATATTAATCCTCAATTAAAGAAATTGAGAAATTCCGGCTTTTTTTTTTTAAGAATTTGGAGTTGCCACCCGACCAAATTCGAGAAAAAGAAAAGAAACTGTAATCAATTGGGTAGATTAATTACAATTTGGCAACCGATCTTTGATTTCAATTTGAATGAAAAACTAAAGGGTTCCGAGTTCAGAGGCTAACCTATTAAACCCTAATGGGTACCATTATCTATTTACCAAAATTAGGATTATTTTTCTAATTATAATATTTTTAAAGAAAAAATAAATAAATAAAAATCAAAAGAAAAAGAACCTAAGTTTTTACATATTTTATCATCGCCCCGAAGATACTTACATACCCGCTAGCCAAGATTTGACGATCGTAGTTCTTTTTTCATAAAATATTTAGTGAGTGGGTTATTTTTATTTTGAAAACCGAGATATATTTACATTTATTTATCAATTTATTATTTGGAAAAAACCTAAGAAATCTAATTTTCTCGAATTAAAAAACCTTAACTAACTAAATTTTTTTGAAAACTTGATTAAGATTTTTTATTTCTTAAAACTACTATATGTCAAAAAAATATCTTTTCTAAATCCTAACTATAAGATATGTTAAAAACATGATTTTTGATCAATCAAAACCCCTTCCCAAACTGTACTAAAAACTCAATTTAACTAAATTTCATTGGAATTAAAAAAAATATCATGCAATAATAATAATAATAATAATAAAACATGTACTAAAACAAAAAATTGGTTAGTAAAATAATTGAATTAAACTAATAAAACAAATAACTAATAATAATAATGATCTCTACCAATGCATCGAATTGCGCGTGACTGGTACACTTGTGATCATGTGCAGCGTACGTGTGGACTTCAGTGGAATGTGATCCGGTGGATCGTGCTCGTGTTTAGTTAGATAGTGGAACATGGAGTTTGCAATTGTTGTTTCGGCCGCTGTCTCGTCAGTATGTAAGAGTTGCTTAGTCATACGTGATAAGAGTTAGACTTTGGATGGGCTTCGTGTGTGCATGTGGGAAGTATTTGTGAAGCAGGGCGTGTGGATCTAGCTTTTCAGTCAAGGGCAAGGGGTCAGTGATGAGGATTGATAATTTGTGTAGAGATTAGATTTCGGTCATGCCGTAGGACGTCAGACAAAAGGGCATTGATGGCATGGATTTTGATGTTGTCGGCTTTGTAGAGTTCGGTTGGATGTGTTGAATTGCCGTTGCAAGTGTGTCAGGGGACTTCGGATTACTTTTGAATGTTGTCCTCGGCTTACGTGGATTGGTCCAAAGGTGTTGAATTTGATTTCGGTAAGTAGGCTTCTAGAGATTTCGGATTTTAACCATAAGGATTGGAAAGTTAAAATTCGGACAATGGCGAAAGTTTGGAAAATTGGAATCACAATAAAAACCATCCCCCCCTTTAATGTCACGTTACTAAATTAATTACACGCATTACCCGATTTGATTTTAGACTATCCAACACGACTTGATGATACGACTCCCTTTTTTTTATTTATTTATTAAAAAAACTAAAACTAAAACTAAAACTAAAACTATAACTATAACTACTAGGGGCAAAAATTAGGTATCTACAACTGACCCTCTTTGTAGTAAAGTTTAAGTAAAACTTTACCGTAAAGACAAAAGAGAGACCGTTTTTACCTCAAGACGACTCTATCTTAAGGAATACTAAGACATTTAACAACAATAAGTTTGGAACAAAAAATAACAAGGGTAGCGCCCTTATGGGTTGATAAGAATCCCTAAAAAAGAACAATGAGAGTTTGGTCATACCCCCTAAAGGTTAATTAATCAAAGCGGGCGAAGCGCTCTTTGAGTTGACTAAGGCCCTAAACTGGATTAAATGGGTAAGCGCTTCTAGAGCTGGCTAAAACCCTAATAAAATGAGAGAACTTGGTTGTGCTCTAATGAGCTGATTAACCAAAGCAGTCAAAACGCTCCTTTGAGCTAGCTAAGACCTAAAGATGAAGAAACTTGGTCGTACCCTAATGAGCTGACTAACCAAGGCGGTTAAAGCACTTCTATGAGCTGGCTAAGACCTAAAGATGAGTTGAGAAAGCTTAGTCGTACCCTAATGAGTTGACTAATCAAGGTGGTCAAAGTGCTCCTTGAGCTAACTAAGACCTAAAGATAAGAAAACTTGGTTGTGCCTTAATGAGCTGACTAACCAAGGCAGTCAAAACACCTTTTGAGCTAGCTAAGACCTAAAGATAAGGAAACTTGGTTGTGCCCTAATAAGATGACTAGCCAAGGCGGTCAAAGTGCCCTTTGAGCTAGCTAAGACCTAAAGATGAGGAAACTTGATCATATCTTAATGAGCTAACTAACTAAGGCAGTCAAAGCGCCCTTTGAGCTGACTAAGACCTAAGAATGAGTTGAGAAAACTTGGTTGTACCCTAATGAGTTAACTAACCAAGGCGGTCAAAACGCTCCTTGAGCTGGCTAAGACCCTAAAGAATGAGAGAACTTAGTTGTACCCTAATGAGCTGACTAACCAAGGTGGTCAAAGTTCCCTTTGAGCTGGATAAGACCTAAGAATGAGTTGAGAAAGCCTGGTTATGCCCTAATGAGTTGACTAACCGAGGCGGTCAAAGCACCTTTTGAGCTAGTTAAGACCTAAAGATGAGGAAACTTGATCGTACCCTACTGAGCTGACTAACCAAGGCGGTCAAAGCGCTCCTTGAGCAGGCTAAGACTTAAAGACAAGGAAACTTGGTCGTGCCCTAATGAGCTAATTAACTAAGGTGGTCAAATTGCCCTTTGAGCTGGCTAAGACCTAAAGATGAGGAAACTTGAATTGGGATAGCACTTCTTAAGCTTGCTAAATCCTTTGAAGAAATTACGGGTTGGGCAACGTTCAATGAGTCGGGCGACCAAGAGCCCAAGAAACTATAGATTAGGATAGCGTTCTACAAGCTAGTTAGCTCCCTAAGAGATTATGAATTGGGACTGTATTATAGGAGCCAACTATCCCAAGAGTTTTTTAAGAATTAATTGTTTTTAGAAATCAAGTTGTCATCCTTATGGGGAAACCAAATGCAAATGCAACGTTTTTTAAGGCTCAGAACCACTTACTCGGTTTTAGCAATAGTTCCCAAATAGTCAAATGTTTTCTTGAGCAATCCGATTAGAACCAACGATTTTAACCATTTCCTCTACCTCTTCTTGTTCTTGCTCTTCTTCTGTCTCTCTTTCTTCTAATTTTTTCTTTTTTCCCTTTTCCTTTTTCTCTTTTTTCTTTTCTTTTTCATTTTTTTTTGGAAAGCAATTTAAGCCTGAAACAAATGTATGTACGATGCATTCAAGAAGGCAACTTTAACAAATGAAACATCTTCATCTCTCGAGCAAAGATGTCTCGTCTTGAACTTCCGATCTAACTTCGGTTTTTCACGCAAACCTCCATTCTCAAGCGAGTTTCTACTTATGTGCCATGCGTTACTCTTTCTAAACATGGCCCTATCCTGAAAAGTAAAAAACAAATCTCCCTTTTTTAGGGGGTGAACCGTAATAAAATATTAAAAGAATTTTTATCAATAGACATCACTTCAAGTTAAGTGTTTATTTTTTCTTGTGCTTCTTATGTATAGGGTTCGTTTGGATAGAGGATAGAGTGAGAAATGGGGACTTTTAGTAGAACGAGAAAGGGGCTAAAGATATTACTTAATGTTGACAACCACTAGGAATACTAACTTTGCATGTGGAAAATGAAAATGAGACCATAGTAATAGTAAGATTGTTTGCATTTCATAATCTGAGCAAAAATTCTATTGATTTTCAAGGATATTACATCTTCAATGCATCAGTGTTTATTGGGTCCCTTAAGTTCGAACCATTCATTTAAGATAAGATAACAGCTCTCCCAGGCAATACTTTCTTCATAATGTAAGGTTCTTTATAGTCAGGGCAAACTTCCCTCTTGAATCATGTGTATTAGGCAAAGTCTTCCTCAGCACCATATCTCCTTGCTCAAAACTTCGAGGTCGCACTTTCTTCTTGAAAGCCCTAGCCATTCATTGCTGATAACAGATGTTATGGTACAAAGCTGCCAACTTCCTCTCGTCATTTAGATTCAACTGCTCAATTCGCTTCTTTATCTAATCAGCCTCATCTAATTGGGTTTTCAACAGAATCTTGAGCGATGGAATCTAGACTTCTACTGGCAGTATCGTCTCCATCCCATATACCAACGAGTAGGGGGTTACCCTTGTTGATGTTCTGATAAAAGTTTGAAAGGCCATGAGAGTAAATGGTAACATCTCATGCCAATCTCAATACGTGATGACGATCTTCTCAATAATCCTCTTGATGTTCTTGTTAGCCGCTTCTACTGCTCCATTCAGTTGAGGTTGATAAGGAGTGGAATTTCTATGAATGATCTTGAACTGTCGGCACAATTCCAACATCAATTTATTGTTCAGGTTCATACCATTATCCGTAATAATCGTTTTTGGTGTATCATATCGAGCCAGTATATCTCTCTTAATGAACTTGACCACTACTCCCTTCGTTACACTAAAGTAGGATGAGGCTTCAACCCACTTAGTGAAATAATCAATAGCTACCAGTACAAATCAGTGCCCGTTAGATGCCTTTAGATTGATCGGGCCAATGATGTCTATCCCCCACATTGAAAAAGGTCATGGTGCAGATAATGTATGCAATTCTTAAGGTGGAGTATTTATCTTGTTTGCATAGATCTAGCACAAATGGTAGTGTTTAACATGTCTGATGCAATTTGCTCCTATGGTTAACCAATAATATCTCATCCTCATGATTTTCTTGGCAAGCATATAGCCATTCATGTAGGGACCACATACTCCCTCATGCACTTCTTTCATTAACACCTTTACCTCTTTCTCATCTACACAACGTAAAAGTGTACCGTCAAATGATCGTCGGTATAGCGTAGACTCGCTTATCAAGTACTGAGCAACTAATCTTCTGATTATTTTTTTATTCTTCTTCTCAGCCTCTTTAAGGTACATTTTATGTTGTAAAAACGTTTTGATATCATGATACTAAGGCTTTTTGTTACATGAACTTTCCATTACCAAACAGAAAGTGGGCTTTTCTTCAATTTCAATCTTAAGTGGCTAAATCTCCACTCCTCTCGATATCTAGATCATGGATGCCAAAGTAACGAGAGCATCAGCAAATTGGTTCTAAACCCTTGGTACGTACATGAATGTAATCTTTTCAGACTTGGCTATTAACTTGGCTAAGTGTTGGCGGTAAGGTGCTAATTTGGGGTCTTTCGTCTTATACTCACCCCAAGCTTGGCCTATAATCGATGAAAAATCTCCATACACCTGTAATTCCCATATCTCCTTAAATAATGTTATTTTGAGTCTCAAAATACATGCTTCGTATTCTACAATATTATTAGTACACGGGAAAACCAATTTCACAGCCATTGGAAATTGTGTACCTTTAGGAGACACCAGAATTGCCCCGACTCCACATCCGGACATATTAGTTGCTCCATCAAAGAACATTTTCCACCCTGAAGGCTTCTCAACTACTTCGCTATCAAAATCATTTTCCGCTACCGAGATACTTTCATCAAGAAACTCAACTAGTGCTTCTTGAGGGGTATCCTCCAAGGGATTCTCTGCTAATTGATCTGCCAAGGCTTGCCCTTTAACTGAACTTTGGCTCACATACTTGATGTCAAATTCTATCAGCAACATCTGCCACTTTGAAACTCAACTGATGAGAGCCGGTTTTTCTACTAAGTACTTCAAAAGATCATGTTGTGTTATCAACTCAATTTGATAGTAAAGTGTATAATGTCTAAGTCGATTCATAACCCAGACCAATGCACAACAGGTCCTTTCGACTTTTGGGTATTTTTGCTCCCCTTCTATGAACTTCTTGCTCAAACAGTAAATGACCCACTCTTTCCCTTCTTCATCCTTCTGACCAAGCACGGATCCCATGGATTCGGTCATTATGTTCAGGAACAAAAACAATGTCTTTCCAAGCCTAGGAGCTACTAACACTAAAGGTTTCACGAGGTACTCTTTAATTTTTGTGAAAGCCTCTTCGCATTCCTCATCTTAGTTGATGCTTGCGTTTTTCTTTAATATCTTGAAAAGAGGGCAGCATTTGTTTGTTAGTTGCGATATGAATCGTGATATGTAATTTAAATGTCCCAACAATCCTCGTACTTCCTTGAGTGTGTATAGAGAAGGCATGTCAATTATAGCCTTGGCTTTATCAAGATCGACTTTGATACCTCTTTAGCTAACTATAAATCCCAACAATTTTCCTAACGTTACG
Source organism: Lumnitzera littorea (assembly GCA_024138015.1). Classification (NCBI taxonomy): domain Eukaryota; kingdom Viridiplantae; phylum Streptophyta; class Magnoliopsida; order Myrtales; family Combretaceae; genus Lumnitzera; species Lumnitzera littorea. The sequence goes on along the minus strand of JAMXBB010000003.1, from coordinate 124,055,566 downwards.
CCAAAGGTACACTTCTCCAGATTCAACTTCAACTAGAACTTGCTCAATCTATTAAACAGCTTCCTCAAGTTTTTTAAGTGATCTTCCTCTTCCCTGGATTTCGCAATCGTATCATCAACATACGCTTCTATCTCTTTATGGATCATATCATGAAAGATTGCAATCATGGCCCTCTGATATGTTGCCCCTGCATTCTTAAGCCCAAACGACATCACCTTGTAGCAAAATGTTCCCCAAGTTGTAACAAAAATTGTCTTTGTCTTATCCTCTTCGGACATCCAGATCTGATTGTATCCCGAAAAACCATCCATGAATGAGAATAGACGATTTCCGGTCGTGTTATCCACCAAGACATCGATGTGAGGCGATAAAAAATTTTCCTTAAGCATTGCTTGGTTGAGATCTCGAAAGTCTACACACACTTTGACTTTCCCATTCTTCTTCATTAATGGAACAATATTGGCTAGTCATTCCGGGTAATTCGACACCTCAATGAATCCAACTTCCAGTAGTTTCTTAACTTCCTCTTTAATTTTCAACGAGACATCAGGTCAAAATCTTCTTAACTTTTGCTTTTTTGGCTTAGCATTTTCTTGTGTAGGAAAACAGTAGACTACGATCGACGGGTCCAAGCCTGGCATATCTTCATACAACCAAGCGAACATGCCTTGATATTTGGCTAACAATGTAATCATTTTTGTTTTTTGTTTTTCTTTTAGATTCCCTCCAATTTTTAGATTCTTAGGATTTTCTTCATTCCCCACATTAATTGTTTCAAACGATTCATCAATAGTAATTCTACTCAGTTCATGTTTTTGCTATTCCTCTTGTATATTACTGTGGTCATCGACATCGCTCCTGACGACTAACCCAGTAGGGCTGGAAGAGATATCGATGTTCTCATTTTCTACCTGTACGAGATATTCCTGGTTTTCACTTGGTTCATTGGATTTGAGCAAAATGCATAAAGAAAAGTGTATGTAAGCAAAAGAGAACTAAAACACAACATAGGAAAGAAACAAACTAAGATCTTATTGAATAAATGGAAGTGGATCTCATATAAGATAAAGGCTTAACTAATTTTGAACGAAAGTTTCGACGATACATTCGAAATGATGACTATTGAAAATAAAAATTCAAAAAATACTAACTACGGGTCACCCTTTACCCTTGGGAAGACTTGTTGTCATTCGCCGAGATGGAGAACCGGTTATTCAATTGGTGTTGGGACTTGTCTGGCGAGTTAGTTGATCCTTCTTTACCAGATTCCAGGGCTTGAGTCTCTTTTTGTATAAATGGCTCAGGCAGCAGTGGAAAGGTTATCGAGGCATGGTATAATCTGTCGCCTCTTTTATCCCTTACTTATTTCTTTTAGAAGTCTTCTGTCGGGTTAAGATTGTAGCCAAGGCCGTAGGTACTGATCTGGCCTTCCTTAAACTCTATTCTTCTATCTTCTTCTCTGTTAGGACCAGTAATCATGCTTACTTCTTCAAACATTTGTAAGCCCAGCTCTTCTTGTTTTTTACTTCTTATGTAGGGTATGGCCGTTTCCTTGTAAATTTCATAATCTTGATCTCCCAGAATTGTAATCACCTGGCCATTTGAGATAAACTTCAGTTTTTGGTGCAAGCTCGAGGGTATGGCCCCTACTGCATGAATCCAAGGTTATCAACTAACTTATTAGGTACAATGCAAGTTCAAGCAAATGTCATCATACAACGTTGTCTACCCCGTTGTGAGATTAGAAAAATTACACCCGCTCTAATTTAGGTTAAGGAGTTGCTGTTAATGTAACAGCTCTTCACCAAACCCAAGCTTATGCAATGGAGTTATAGCTCCTCTCGTGACTACCTTCAAACCATTGATTTTACTCTTGCCGCAACCTCCTCACTTATCACTTAGTTCGACTAAGGATAAAGAAAGGACCCATTATGCTATCCTATGCTATCCCTTTCGAAGGGGTCTGTATTTGACCGGAGAATCCTAGGTTTCTCCTAATATGTTGCTATGTAGGTCCGATTTATGATTACAGGTCGTAGATTTGATTAGGTTTAGTTTAGGGTGATCAATCATTTCATACAAATCATATAATATAAGCCAAGTAGCAAATCAAAATCATATCATCAGCTCAGAACAAGCATAATCAAATACAATTTCAAGCTTTCAAAATATAACACCGTATTAATCCCCACTTATCTGGACTCCTCGCTTACTTGCTCAAGGTCCAACTCGCTTAGACCATCAACCAAACATCCCTATAACATAAACATGGTTTTGGTTTTTCATATAACTATTATAAGTTGGTTTTATCCTATAACACTTATTGTTATCTTTTGCTTAGGGTTTAATATACCTAATTATCTAGGTTTTTAAGTCTTTTACAATTCTTCCTGAATCATGTTAAGTTTTATTTCATTTTTCGCATCGATTTCTAAATTAGGTTTTTGACTCAGTTTTTTGTTAAAGATTTATATGTACACCTTAAGAAATCATTCTGACCTATAATGTGAAATTAATTGCATTATCTTCTGATATCCTAAATTAACTAGTGTTCTAGTCCGTACGGTACATTAGAATCCTACTTTAATTACCGAATTTACCCCCATTATAAGAAAATCTTACATTTTTCATATAATTATCCTAATTTAAGTTTCCTATCAGATTTATTATATATTCCAATTATTATCATAATATCAATTATAACCAATATTTTTCTAATTATTAATTTCTTATACTTACACATTACACATTATCACCTAATGTACACATCTAATATTTCCATCACTTCAAATATCATCTCCCAAAATCAAATAACATTCCAAATATCTAAATTCATCTCAAATCAGATTTTGAACCTAATTACCTTAAATTACCAAATTAACCTAAAATTTATCATTTTTACCTATTACATATTTACTACATAATATTTTAATAATTATATCTAACATTCCAAATGCTACAAATATCATATTCCATCAGATTTCAATATCTTAAAACATATAATTGTCCATCAAATCAGTAATTATTCATTTAATTACTTAACTAACCATAAATTACCCATTTTATGCATTATTTTAAGGATTAAAAATTCTCTAAAAATTTTGAAAATTAATTTTTGAAAAGGGGCTTTGTAGCATTGTTTTATAACCCCTAAGTTGTCTATAAAAAAATTTTGGGCTCAAAATTACACTCCTAAGGTCATTTATTTATAAACCGAAACATACTCGATTTTATATGATTTCTTAAGGACTATATATCACGAGACATATTTTCATCAAAATAATATTTTTCATAAAAAATAAATACAAAAATATTGTAAAATAACAAGTTTCGTAATTTTTCAACTAATTTTGATAATTTTAACAATTTAAGAAAAATTGAAAAATCGGGCAAAAATCGAAGCTCACCAAAACTGGTGGCTTCAAACACCGTCGGTGGCCATGGGTGTATTGGCCCATCTGGGCACTGCCATCACTATGTGGTGGTCGTCGTCGTCCACTTCCAACTGCTTGTTAGGTTTGGGTTCTCCTTAGAAGCCCAAACTGCACAGTTTTTTTGTAAAACCCTAATTTCCTCTTAATTTTGCCTTTCTTTAATTTTCTAAAATTCCAAACATCCAAAATGATCTTCTAAAAAATTTGGGGTATTTATAAAGGTCTTGAGGAATTATTGTGCATTAAATTAATTTGACAATTGCCTTATCTTTTCTTTTCTTTTTCTTACTTTCTATTTGTTGTAGTTTGATTGGTTATTTTTATTTCTTCAATTCTAAATTAGCACACCTCAATTCTAGATTTTCTTGATTTTTCCTTAATTAATTATGAATTTTATTTAATTATTTAGCATTATTTTAGCACATTTCGCGTATTTAAGTAATTATTCACATTTCTATCTACATGTAAATTCATATATAGTACAAATAAATATTCCTAAATATTATTTAGGTTATTTTATGATTTTTAGTGTATATATAATTTATCTCTAGTGATTCGTTAATTATCGAAATACATTTTATGCATTTTCGATAAATAATGAGTAATATATTTAAAATTTGAAAATTTTATATTCTTTTATTTTATTACTTATTTTCTTAAATTTAAATTTACAGGATTATTTTTACTAATATTCTTAGCTTTACTTTATAATTTAGGCTCGATCGGATCTTTTAACCGATTACCCTAAATTTTACCAATCAAACTCCAAGTAACTAATTGTAGGTCTTACAACTTCCGAGGACGAGATCGGGCTACGATTCAATATGAGTTGTCGTAGATAGGTTAACGAAGTATGCTCACTTCTTACCCTATCGAATTAGTGATTCAATGGAAAAGTTAGCACGACTATATATTAGAGAGATTGTTAGACTGCAAGGTGTGCAATAAGCGTTGTATCAAATAGAGACAACCAATTTGTATCGAAGTTTTGGGAAAGTTTAAATGAATCTTTAGGAACTAGACTACAATTTAGTACAACCTATCATCCTCAAACCGATGGATATTAGTAGCGATTGAGATCAGTATTTACCATTAGTGAAATTTGCTTACAACAATAGTTATTAAGTAATGATTTAGATAGTACCGTATAAAGCTTTATATGGAAGAAAATGTCAATCACTGCTGTATTGGGAAAATGATGAATACGCAATAATAAGACTTAACATGATTGGTCAGATGAACGATAAAGTTAAGATAATACGACAAAAGATGAAAGCATTGGGCTGATTTGAAAAGAAAACCTATAGAATTTGCTGTATGAGATCATGTATATATAAAGATAAGTTCATTTAAGGTATTTAAGTATTTCGATACTACAGGAAAGTAAAGTCCCTAATACATTGGACCTTTTGAAATTTTAGAAAGAATCGAAAATGTTGTGCATCGAATTACTTTACCCCCAAGTTTAGCTGGATATCATGACGTATTCCATGTGTCAATGTTACGAAAATTTGTGAAAAATCCAGATACTATCATGGAATTGAAACTAGTGAACTTACAAGAAGATTATACCATTGAGGATAAGCTGATCAAGATCTTGGAAACCCAAATTTGGAAGTTAAGAAATCTAGAAGTAAAGTATGTAAAAGTTCAGTAGGATAGCGATCCAACGATAGAGCTAACTTGGGAAACGAAGTTAATGATGCAGAATCATTACTCGAAACTCTTTAAAGAGCAAAGTAAGTCATAAATTTTATTAATAAATAAGTAGTTATTGTATTTAGATTTGAAGTTTTGAGGACAAAAATTTCTTAAGGGGGGATGGAAATATAAGTCTTTAAAATTGTGTTTACGATAATCGAGCCTAAATTTAAGGCCTTTAGGCAAAATTATCCAATTGAATTCAAACTTTACAATTAAGATAGAAAAGTTAGACGAAATGATACAGTAAAGTTAGATTTTGGAAATAATGATCCAAAATCCTAATTTTTCCCTTAGAAGTAGGATTATTTAATATAATACTAAAATATTTGAAACTCCTAAAATCGATCTCCGATTACAACAAAAACTTAGAGAAAAGTTAATTAAGTTATAAAATGAGATAATATAGTATGATTTACTATGTAAATATACTCGTTTTTTTATGAGTATATCCGATATAAATAATAATTATACCCATAAATTAACCCTAAATTACATATATATATATATATTGTGTGAACTGTGTTTATGATAACAATTATAAGGTTAGTTTCTATTTTAGCATAGTTTATACAGCGAGACTGTTATGACTCCTCCTATTCTAGGCATGGCATATTATACTCTTATTACATTCCCTAAAAATTTCAGTTACATTCCCCTCTCATTCCATTCAGTGAAGTAAACGGGCTATGAATGTTGTTGGAGGAATTCAAATTGAGGACCTTGAGATTGATAATTGGCTTTATATTAATGATCATGTAGACGTACATAATTAGAAGTTCTAAAATGGTTCAAAACTCAATGATCATCGAGTAAATGGTTTAGTTTGATAAAGAAGTAATACTAATTTTTAAGTAGAGTTTGATTATAGGGATTGCACTAAACAAAAAAAATAATAAATAACTGGATAAATATAAAGAAGACTGGATAGTATAAACTCATTGTACGACGTTTAGTTTGCATAATACTAAGTATAAAATTTATATTAAAAATTATTTATTTATATTATAAAATAAATAATCTTGTGTAACACTTAATAAAAAATATTAATTAACTCAATATTATAACATGAAAAGGTATTTTTAAGAATGCAAAATCTTTTTTTATTTTTATCTAGTAAATTTCGTATTTGTATTATGGTGTACATAAGATAAAATCTGGGTTTTTTGTCCAGTCATCGACCTAACTTTTGTTAAGTCACCAACTAAAATTATAAACCAAATATGAAACAAATTTTTTTATTTAGTTTAATATTAGAAAAATTACATAAGCAAACACTACCTTAGAATAACAAATGAAAGAATTTAAAAAATCATTTAAGAAAATGACATCACAAATGCAGATCATGATGCACTTTTAAAGTGGGATTTGAAATGTTAACTTAGAGAGAAGTAGAGATGGCGCTGATCTTATTGATTTGCCATGTGTCGAAAAACACATTCATAAAGTGCAAGATTTCAATATGTCTTTCCTAATTTAACACTATAAATACTAGAATTTGTTCCCAATTATGCCACATCAAGTAATGAGTAGTTGTTAGAATCACAACTCACGAGTTACGAGTTAATTATATGATTTTACGAATTTATAATTTTATGATATTTTTCTTAGTTAAAATGGATATAAAATCATCTAGGTATAGATTTATCATAGAATTATGAATTTTAATGAATATTATTACAAATTTATGAATTTACTAGTTTTGTACGATTTTGTGTGTTTTTATTATTTTAAAGTAAATAATAGTTTTAACAATCATGATGAGAAGGATCGTGAAATTTTTTGTAATTCTTATGTCCACACATTTGTTCAATATAAGGTTACATTTAAACTTTCGAAGTTAACATCTTAAAACTTGACTAGGTTGGATCTTATGGTTATTTATTTTTATTATTGAAGGATCGGGGTGTAATACATGTCTATCGATAATTTTTAAAAAATCACATAATTAGAAATTATACAAAAGTACACCAAAAGTAAGATCGCATATACGACATAGGTTTAAATGAACTTTTAAAAATATCGCAATTTCAAGATGAGATATATATATATATATATATAATTGGTATTTTAATAATATTTTTTGTATAATTTATAATTATGTAATTTTTTTAATTTTAACAATAAAAATGCAATTTTCTTAGAGGTCCAATGAATATTCTAATAGGAGATCTAAACTAAAACTATGTCACATGTAGAATACGATTCATTAATTACTTGTTTTGTTTTATCTTATTTACAATGATGCCCTTATTAGTTTGAGTTGAGGTAATTCATAAGTTTCATTAGTTGTAATAGTCGTTGTAGACCTTTGATTATTATCTTTTGAATTCTTTATTAGGTTGCGCTCATTTAAACATTTGGTCTTATAAGTCAATCATGTTTGATTGTGATGATAAACCCTTTACTATTAGATAATATGTATGACAATGATTATGTCTTAATACACCTTGATTAATTACAAGCTATTCATAACATCGATCTTATAATTGTTCACTTATTTGATTTTTCAAATTGGTGCATTATGTACAATTTATTAAATCATTCGTATCCCTTATTTTTACCTTATCTAAACACAAAAATTTTAAAACATTTATTTTATTATTATAAATTACATGGATCTGTGTATAATCTTAAAGAAAAGGATGAATTATAAACATGTGAGTAGTTTTATTGTATTTTTGGCAAAGCAATGATCAAAGCCATTTTTTTTTTTTAGGACAAACACATGACCTTAGCTTCTTAATTTTTTATTAGTTACTTATAGGGGTACTTGGCATGTTTCCATTGGTTGATAATTATTAAATGATATAATTACATAAAACTAATATATATTATTAAAAAATTAGTAAAAAAAGGTAACCATCCTATAGGAAAATGGCCACAAGTAATAAACAGTTACAACCTACAATTAAATGTGGATGTGCGACAATAGAGGTGAATGGTTGCCACCACTATATGATGGATGGCTACCACTAGCCGTCCATCACCGATACAATGTTTTTAAAGAAAAAAAAAACAAAGAAGATTGATGGGTCAAAATCAAATCACGTAACCTTAGACTCATTGGCTTTTCTTTACTTTTCTCTTCTTCTTCTTTTTAGCTTTTGTGGTGGTAACCTGTAGGTGGCTACCCATCGCTTTGTTTTATGGGGGGGGGGGCACATAACTCACTGTTGCCTGTAACTATTTTCAAGCTACCATAAGGCCAAAAGGTAGCCAACCTTCACTTAAGAGGTTGTAACGAAAATGATTGTACACTTCTTTATTTTTTTTTCTATATTTATTTTGTTTTCTCTAATTTTTTAATAAAATATACTAATTTTATGTAATTATATTATTTAACTTATTAACTATTGGGAACAAACCAAGTGTCTCATACATGTAAGTAACAAAAATTAAGAAATTTGGATAATGTATTTATTAAAATAAACAAAAACTTAGGTTAATGTCCTAAATAATTTCTTTTTTTAAGTCTCGTTTCTTTTTCCCAAACATGTGCCTTTACCAAACAAAATTAAATACTCATATCATGCTTTGAATGTATGGTGTATGGATGATTTATAGTTAAATAAAATGGAATATAATGGAATCTTATGAAAAAAGAGAGAAAGAGAATATGATGGAATTGATATTAGAATGAGAAATTCTTTCTTATATTTGGAAATATATATAAAATAGAATAAAATGAAATAATATAATAGTATTTTTAAAAATATCCTTAATTATTAAATATCTTAATAAAACTGAATGTTAAATAAGTAAATTTCAATTAGTGATACTTAATGATGGCGGAATGGAATCATGATTTCATCCCATCACTTTGCCTTCTATAGCATTTTCAACATAAGAAAGGTAGCGGAAGTTGAAATCGCGATTCTGTTTTGAATTCATTTCTATATATTAAATATAACATTAGATTAATCTTTTTTTCAAGTTTAAAAAATCCTTAGAACTTGGAGCAATTACTAGTAATAGTATCAATTAAAGTTACCCTAGGTACTCTTATTAAGGAGAACTTTGCTAAAGGATCTCAGAATTACTGATCATCTAGTTATCAATTGATGGTAATTGGTGTTAGATGGTGGGTATGGTCTATTATTCGGTGTAAGTGAAATTAATTAATTTTGTTTTGAAAATATGGGCATTTTTGTAATTTTAATTCTATTTCATTACTATTCAATATGTATATTTTTTGTTTAACTAAACAAAGTTATACATTATTATTTTTTCTAATTTATTCCTATGAATTACAATTTAATTCATTTCTTATTTTATGTGGTAAAATAAATGGAAAGGTAACATATAGCAATTCTTTCATGAAACCAAACACATATCCATTCCTTGATCCTATAAGCATAGCTATTTATTAGTTTTTTTCCTATAAAATATAAATATATATATGTTTTTTGAAACTTTAACTCAACAAAGCATAGATTGAGGTAATAGTGTACTAATACTTTTAGATACATATTATTTTATTACTAATATAATTTGTAACCAACAATAGTATTATATACCAGTTACAAAAAAAAAATTATAAAATAATATATATATTTTTTATTTTATTCATTAATTTATAATTATATCCTATTTTACTTTGCTCCATTTCATTAGCTAAATGTTTCATAAATCATAAACCTTACTCATTTTGTTTTCTAAGGAGATTTTATGATTTAGTGCACCATTTTGATAACATTAGTCTCGTCTTTTATTTTACTATTTATTTTATATATTTTAAAATTTAAATTATTAAATTTAAAATTTAAAAAATATAAATTACTGATTTTGTAAAATAAAAAACGAAACAGTAGAAGAATTCGGTTTTATAAGGCGGGCTGGAAGGAACTAGTACGAGGATAATTGAACCGTACGCTATACGCTTAAATGACGAAATTACCCTTCCACTTTTACTCATAAGCACTATATAAATTGGCGGAAACCCTAACCCTATCTTTCTTCCGACTTGTATCGGCGCAGAATCAGAGCCCTCCTCGGCCTTCAATCGCAACCTCGTCCGTAGGTATCTTTAGATCCTCCACCCTAAATAATTTTTACTTTACGACTGGTTATTTGTGATTTTTTTTTGTAGAGTAGTTTCTTTGGAAATTGTTATTGAAGAGGTCTTAAGAAACCCTAATTGTAATTTTGAAGCTAGTGTTTGAGTCAAAGAGTTGGATCAGATAATTAGTGTACGCAATGGTTGATATTATGAGCTACTAGCTTTGTTGTCCGGTGGTAGAGTCTTCGTGCTTTTATGTTTTTAAATTTCAACCTCAACTCGATTGCCAGAAAAAGTGAATGGAGATATTTTAGCGGTGTAGGGTTGGAATAGTTTCTGATGGCACTAGAATTTCTTTGTTTCCCGTGTTTGGTGATCCGGTTCGACTTTGCTATGTATGAATAAAGCCACATGAATGAGACGTGTTAAATGTTCTTCTTACGTACTGGCTTGTCACAGATGGGGACACGAAATGGGGATGGGGAGTTCCAATGATGGTTGCGTTGATAAGGCTTTGATAGTATGCAAAAAAGGTTTCTCCTGTTTCTGCCGGTTATTGACAGAGTAAATTCCTTTGGTTGACCATTTTTTCCACTGCGTATTATATGCTTATGCAATGTAGATTAGGACTTAGTAGCTCATCATGGATTGATACATTAGAACCACACGTCTATAGAATGTACCTTGAACTGTAGCTAGCAGAGGTCAGCTAGCAAATGCGGATATTTTTCTATCCAGTGTCAGATTTTTCCCTATTCATAAGTTTCATTATTGTATTGTTGATGGTGCTGATTGTGATTCTTTTTGTAGCAGGAAATGGCTCCTAAGCAGCCGAACACTGGCCTTTTTGTAGGTTTGAACAGAGGCCACATTGTGACCAAGAAGGAATTGGCACCCCGCCCATCTGATCGCAAGGGGGTAATTGTCTTTTATATTGTTCCGGTTTGAGTATTGCGTCTTTGCAATTTAAGGTCTTTTCTTTCTTTCCATAGCCAGATTGTTAATACCCTTGGGCACTGGTCTGGCGCTTGAAATAGATACATGTTCTGTAAAAATAAGTCTGGGATACTAAGTTGGAGGATGACATTGTTCATTGGTGGTTTCCCTGATTGGGCTGGCTGACTTAGTATCATCTTACTATGCAGAAAAGCAGCAAGAGAGTCCACTTTGTTAGGAGTTTGATCAGGGAAGTTGCAGGATTAGCACCTTATGAGAAGAGGATTACTGAGTTGCTGAAAGTCGGCAAAGACAAGCGTGCATTGAAGGTAGCTAAAAGAAAGTTGGGTACCCACAAAAGGGCAAAGAAGAAGCGTGAGGAGATGTCTAGTGTACTCAGGAAGATGAGGTTAGTCTTTTTGACACGAGCTTACTGAATGTTAATTCATAATTCTGTATTTTGTATTGACTTGATTGTGTACCTGTGTAGGTCTGCTGGAGGTGGTGAGAAGAAGAAGTGAAGAACATGTCCAGTTGGTGGGATAGGCTTTTTGTTTGAATTAGTCCTTTACTGTATGAGGTAGTGATTGAAGTTTGATGTATTCGCAGACCAGAAATTTGAATTTACTTTTTATTTGAAGAAGGAATCTCTGGCATTATTTTCGTTTTCTTATGGTGTCCTGCAATCCTAGCACGGTGCCGAACTACATGTTTAGTTTAGTAGTCAAATTGGTATCATGATTTGTGTTCAATTGGCATCGTCCTGCTCATGGTTATTCCTTTGCCCCATGGTTTCATATTGCCATAAAGTTTTTCCTCCAGTTTTTTTGAACTGTCAGAAAAATATTACTCTATATATTGTAAGGTAGTTTAGTTTTATATACCGGGAAGATTGTTACAGGCTATAGAAAGTGAGCGCAGTTTTCAACATAAATGGAATATGATGTTTGCCCAAAAGGATGATCAACTCTAAAGAGTGTTTAAAAAAGGCCGTGAATTCGGGGTCTAGGGCTGGTCCGTCTATATTTACCGACAGCAATCAGCCGATACCGTGGTGTTTGCTAATATGCGAGTTCTGTCACTTGAATTATGGCAATTTATGAGTATTGGCTCACTATTTCTTTGCAATGATGTGCTGTCAGTTTGTTACATGGTAAACGGCAGATTGCATTTAGAATTTAGAAACTTTATAAAAAGAAAAAAAAGAAAACATAGAAAATATAAAATAGGAAAAGAAAAATAGAAAATAGAAAATAAAAATGAAAAAGAAAAGGTAGCATGTGCATGAACATGCTATATGGTTCTATAACATTCTAGAAATTTCTGAACTTCTTGTGTCTAGGGGAGAGTTAACGTAATTCCTGTATATATATACGCTACATTAGCTATCCATGAAAAAATATCAAAAATATTTTCCCCAATTTGTACTGTGTTCTAGGGTTTTCTGGATTCGGAAAATCTTGCTGCATTCGGCAAAATAGTGGTTCTGCCTTTGGAACCAATCTCCTCCTCCATTCTTCCATTTGCAATCCGACTATTACATTCGTTCATTACATCGTAAAAATTTCCAAATTATAAACTATAATCATCTTTTCCTCCATTAATTACTTTTACACTACTACCTAAAAAAGAAAAATTAAATTAAAATAATATATAATTATAGACCCACAAATCCACCACACCTCACGGTTACGCTAGAAATAATTGGCTGTCCCTTTTTTATTCATGCAAATTTGCAGTCATTTGCCAAAAATTGGTTGGGATGAGTGGTTTAGCAGCATGGATAGCAGCAGCAGCAGCTTTTTACCCAACAATGATTTGCTGATTAAAGCTGGACAATAGGACGGGTTCTTTACAAAGTAGAAACCATGAAATTTTATAAATTTAGAAATGTATGAATTAATAGATAAATTATATTTATTGATTTTAATATTTAAACAATATCTATTGTGTTTGGCATGCCTCTAATGGCCCATCAGTAAGCATATAGGTGAGCCCTCTGCTTCTCTCAAGTACTATGACCATCCTTCACCGCGAACACCTAGGCTATCAAGCTAGATGAGCTTGTCTTCAAGCATCAAGCCCAACATGCTATCCTCATCCTACTTGGGCACAGCAAGCAAGGGTGCTCTAGCGAGCACTCATAAAACATAGCTCATCCTCAAATGAGTACTTACTCACTTTGTAAGTGTCCGTACTCCTCCTTTATCTCTAGCACAAACTCCAATTAAAGTTTACTAATTACCCTCTAACACCTATATAATTAGTATATCCGATAACTTTTAAAGATATCAAATTCATTTATCACAAATATGGTCACCAATATATCATGACCAACCATCTCTCAGAGCAACCCTATTAACTTTACAATACATATCACTTGTTACTTGCCAATACGAGCGAATCCTAAATTTCTAGATTTTCAAGTAACCATATCTCTACTATATCATAAATGGTATAAGAGGCCATCAAGTAAGGGGATCCAAATCTTCTCACTCAAGAAATCACCTCTCCACACACTCACTCTTAGCAAGCACTTCCCACCAAGACCCTTGTGCTTGTTCACCTTGATTATTTCTTCCTACTTTTGCCTTCCTTGCTAACTTGAGCTTCGAAGGGTCCTCATGGATCCACCTACAAAGTTTCTTCTTCCAAGTTATCGAGAGCAAGAGTTTATCAAATCCAGCCTCTATCAAGGCTTGTTCAGCATATCCTTATCCTTAATAGAAGTTGGTTCAAACACCACCAACACATTGTATTGATTAATTATTAACATGTTTAGAGATGAAATCAATTTAGATTTAAATTAAGAAAAAACAAACAACAATAGATTTATATTTTACTAAATTATCCTAATTATGTTCATAATTTTAGAGAATTAATAATTTATGATATTAACGGAACTACAGATTTATATAAGAATCTTCCTAAAAGCCATTATCCTATTAATTTATCAAAATTATCAATTTTGTAAACCGACCCAAATTAAGACCAAAAAATAAAAAATAATGTTAAAGAAATTGTTAAGTTATCGAGTATTAATTTACGCTTTCGTTTTTCCATAAAGTTAATCGATGCTATTAAAGGAGGACGTACAAGTCAAACTACATGGTTCTTGGTGCCGTATGATTAGGTTCTGTTTGGTCCACCCCAGAACGAGATTTGATCTTCTTGTGGATGATGATTGACGAGATCAGAAGCACAATCACCCGCAAATAAAATCAATGACAAAGTTTTAGCAAAGAAATAGAAATTCCACTAAAAGATTGCCTACTCGAGTCAGAGAATGGCAATCTTATCGATCAGGGATGACAATCCCTCCTAGGAATAGGAATTATTGTACAGAGTATCGTCCACTGAACAAAAATCACTGATTCGTGTCAACAACACCATCTGATATGGGTTGGGTTACTTCCATATCCATTTCTTATTAGCTGTGATTACAAGATTTGGCAGGGTGCAACTTGACATCCAACGCACCACCACAAGGGAAGAATTACAACAAGAATGGAGATGAATTGCATTGCAACTTGACACGAGGAAGCTAAAGGTGGATCAACAAATCAGATCTTAAATCTCTGGGTGAGTTTCTCCACTCCATCCCTGCAGTCTCCTGCAAGTCGTTTTGCTCCCTCCTTGAGGTTCTGACTAAAGCCACCCATGGCCTGCTGCAACCCTTCCACTGATTTAGTTGATTTGGCAACAGCAACATTCCCGAATTCTTCAGCTCTCTTTCCGGCATTGGAAAACCGTTTCTTCAAATCAGACAATAACGCAAGTATTTTTTCAATAATCTTATTGATAAATTCTCTGGACTTGCCATGAACACTTGCAGCCATGTGTCTTAATTTGTCTTTGAGATTTTCCCCTCTGCTTACAGTCTCCTCAACAGAAAACTGCTTGCCAGCATTCAACCATGTAGCAGCCTCGGATGTCTCTTCTTGAAGCTCACTATCAACCACCACTTTGATACCTTGCCTTTCCCAGCGATCTCTAGCCTCTTCCAGGGCCTTTGCATGTTCTCTAGCTCTCTTAGCCTCATCTTCAGCCCATGCCCTGGATAAGTCAGAGACATAATAAAATCAGCTACATAGGATTTCTTATATTTTACACAGAGAAACGTTTCTTAGAAGGACAATTAATTGGAGAACGTCAAAACAAACTCGAGTCCCTGCTTCTTAGAGATAGCATAAAGAAACTGAAAGAGAGAACAATAAGAAATGCTTATAATGCTAGCAGTTGAGACCTAAGCACTCTTAGTGACAATTGAGAATATAATATTATCAAAATTCAAACTGAAGATGAGAGTTTCAAGATTGCATTTATAGCAGTAAAACCACAAAAGGGAAAAGTGACATGAACATTGCAATAAACAACATGAAGCATCTGAGCACTATAAATTAGTTCAGCATATGGATATAGAACTTAGAAGCAATAGCATGAAACAAAGTAGAATAACAAGTGATGCTAGGTTTACCCCCTCCTACCAAATTGGATGTTTCTCCTGGGGACAAAAAATGGATATAGTCCCGCCATTTTCTTTATTTTTCTTTTTTGGTAATCAAACACCCAAATTACTTACCTAGCCATGGAGAGAGCTTTTCGCTCAACCTCCAGCTCATATTGCAAACGAGCAATTTCTTGGTTTTCCTTTTCTGCTTCCTTCCGAAGTTTGTTAACCCTTTCCTTCTCATATGATATTTCTACCTTGTTACTCAAAAGAGTTTCCAATTGCTCTTCGACTTCTCTCCTTAACCTTGAAAGAAGTTCCATTTCTGATTCAGCTGCAGCACGT
The DNA here is from genome assembly GCA_024138015.1 of Lumnitzera littorea. Lineage (NCBI taxonomy): Eukaryota > Viridiplantae > Streptophyta > Magnoliopsida > Myrtales > Combretaceae > Lumnitzera > Lumnitzera littorea. The sequence continues at coordinate 124,039,698 of JAMXBB010000003.1, read as the reverse complement.
TCCTTCATCAGGGAAATATTATCTTCCTCCCTTTTGGCTCTTAATTTTTCCAGTTCAGATCTTGCTTCTTCAGCCATCTTCTCAACTGCATCAATCTTTTCTCTTTCTTTTGAAAGCACCTTTTCAAAACTCTCGTTGATGTCCTTCTCAACTTGAGCTACCAAGGCATTATGAGCAGCAACAGCATTTTCTGCCATCGATTCTGCTTCTATACGTGCTAGTTCCTCGTTAACTACATCTGCAGCTTCACCAGTCGCAAGGGCAATAGCTGCTTGGGCTTTAGTAACTGGTTTATCTGGTTGGAACAACTTTGTATAACCTGAGACAAGAAAGGAGAAGTACATCTCAATCAGAAGGCTCTAAAGATGCAGCCTTTGCACATTAAACATAAAAAATAACTTACCAAATGCAAGAGCTATTATTCCTTGCTCTGCAGAAAGATCAGCTACAAGTGCAGGACATGCATCTGGGTTAATCTTATCAACATCTATGAAACCAGAAAGTCTACGAAGGACCTGATATAAAAAGGTCACCAGCTCTAGTTAGTCACGTTGAGAAGTATAATAATGAAGATGCACTGAAAGAACATCATTTAGTCAATAAGAACAATGAACCTCTCTATTAGCTTCTGGGAGCTGTTTTTTCTCTAAAGCCATCTTCCAACTCACGAGATCTTGACGTGATAATGGGCTGTCAAAAGCATGAGATACAAAAGGTACGCAAGATAAATCAACACTGAAGCATCACAATTGCCCAGAAATAGAGGAGAGGAAAAATTCCACTGGGCAGGTTTCCATAACATGATGATACTAGCCCATAGAAAATAGGGGTATACATTGAAAACTATAAAGAAGACTCAGCAACTAGCTAGGGGAAGGAGCACTCATTGGCTGAAACAATTAGCACGTACAGAAGTATAATCTTTCTTTTTATTTTTTCTTTTTTTTTTTGGGGGGGTGTAATTAAGGATAATCAATCTTATGCACAGAAAATATAACTTGATCTATTCAATTTACTCCTTGGAAGTGCTACCTTTCAAAAAGCATAAGAAAAATATACTAAATGGACAGGAAAGAGTCCGCTACTTACCTTTCAGGAAAGAAGTAATAAGGACTGTCAGTTTCATCATCAGAAGACATCATATCTCGCCTTGAAAGTTTGCTTGCAATAAGTCCAGCTTCTGCCAAGCCTAGTATTTCCAAAGCAACAAATGCAAGGGTCAGCAACGAAAAGCCAGAGTAAATTGAAAATTTGCCAGATGCTCCCTTGCCTACCTTGAATATATACGAAATCAGGATCTTCAGGTTTAATGTCATCAAAAGCAAGCTCTGTTACATTCTCAATGTACATAGCAGGATATACTTTGGACATGGTAGTTCTGCAAGAGGGGATATCTACTGTGTGTTAGGCATTTGATGAATCATCTTTGTTTCTGTTTGCAAGTTCAAACAATCAGAACTATTGTCTACAGAGCAATAAAGGTACACACCTCGAAAGAGAACTGCTAGCTGACACCAACCATCGAGCATATTCACGACGTGTGCACAAGTCTCCAGGTTGCACATTGGCTTCAATCACCTGAAAGCGACAATCATGAATAGTTTACATACTCAAATGGATCAAATCCCCCCTAAAAGTAAGATGATTGGAAAGCTTTAGAATATAAAATCAAAATAGCATCTATAATCATATTATAATTAGAGGTGTAAACGAATCACACTACTATTGAGCTACTCGAGTTCAGCTCGAGAAAAATCAAATCGAGCTAAACTAGTTAATCGAATTTAGCTCAAACCTTATAGTGTTTAACTCGATTAGCTCATGAACTTAATTGATCTCAAGTCGAATATTAACACTAGTTGAGTTTCAATATTAATGTAATTATAATCAGAATAAAAATATATTTTTTAAATGAATCGAGTTCAAACAAACCTAATTAAGTCGAACTCAAGTTTATTAAGTGGTATTTCAAGTCAAACTCGAATTCAAAATTCTAAATTCAACCGAGCTTGAGTAAAGCTCGAGCTTGAACTCAGCACTGTATAATTTTGACTTGACTCGATTATAGCTATAGTTGCAACACAAGATTTATCTTATTCAACAAGATGTCTTCATGAGTCCTTTTTGAATTAGTTCAAGTTTTATCAATTTTACCCTTTCATACATGAAGTACTTCCAAAATTCTTCTACAAAATAAATGGCTTCACCTACCTATCATACAGGGACCACCTTGCAATGAAGTTCTCATTGCTATATCATTAGGTATTTGTTGCAATGGTTTGTATTCACCTAGAGAAAAAAAATGATTGGAGAACAAAAGAATATATGACAAGATAGCCACCACGATCATCTTGTAGCAAAAGCTTTCTCTTATTCAAGGAAGATGACATTATGGATCCTTTCAAGGTAATTAATTTCTAATTCTATGATAATTTAGCGAGAAAATTGCATGTCTACCATCAAAATTAATAAATATTATATAAATACGAATTGTACAAAATATATTACTAAAATATCAATATTTTGTTACATCTTGAAAATGCGACATTAACATTTGTATATATGTCATATCTTAAAGATACAACATTCATACCAGTGCATTCATACCTATATCATATTTTCAAAATGTAATATTAGTATATTTATATATATGTTGCATATTCAAAATACAATATTAGATATATATATAAATATTGGTATTTTGGTAATTCTTTTTACATATTTTCTAATTATGTTTTTTTTTTTTAAAAGGTTGGTAAACATATATTGCACCCTAGTTTAATCCTTCAACAGAGGAAGTATATTGAAAGTCTATAATATCATATATGGCTTCACCTTCATACCATAAAAGGACCAACTAGCCAAAACTTGTTATTGCTATATCATGTAGCATGTAGGCATATATTGGCTGATTGCAAGAAACTCTTTACAACATTATTTTTAAAAAATGGTTCAAGTGAACTATGAGAAGTTCTCACCTTCCTACCATAAAAGAAGCACCAGAGAGTGGACTACTCATATCTGTCATTCACAAGAAACTCTTTTCATTCTTAATGTATGCGACAGGATATACTTGCTTTTTTTTTTTTTTTTTTTTTTTTGGTGTATGTGTGTGTGTTTTAAATTAATTTGCAGCAAGAGATGTAAAAAGGAAAATCCAGCTCATCTTCATTTGGCAGATGGCTTGCTCATTTTTGTTAATGGAACTCTAGATGCTGTCAAAGGAAGGCCACAAGGAATTCATATCCTCATCCGGTTTAGCTGCAAACCCCACAAAGAGCCAGGTCTTCTTTAGTGGAGCCAATGGGGATGTCCGGAACATGATATTTGAGGAATTTTGTTTCACAAGAGGGTCTTTATCATTTTTTGGGTAAGTAGGGCCCTTATCATTAATACTTAATTGAACCAGTCACTGCATCGAAGCTCACCAGCCACACGTGTGCTGATCTTGTCAATAGGTTTTCAGGACGTAAATAACATTGGATTAGCAAGGTCCTCTCCCATGCAGAAAGAGTACAACTAATCAGAAGTGTTTATCCTCTATGCAGGTTTATTTATCTTCAACTTGCAATCCCCTGAAACATTACAAAGAAATACTATGAAGATGAAGCAATTTCCATGGAATGGGGAAGTTGAAAATAGAGCAACAGCAAAGGTTTGAGGGGAGGATGTATCTGAACTGAAGAACGAAGGAGGGCTAGGCATATTCATATCATTGAATGGAAAAAAATATCGCCTAACTCAAACATATTTAAGCTCTATGCTTTGATGTTGAGAACATACTCTGGCCTAGCTAGGTTTGACTGCAACTTCCAAGGGGAAAAAATTTTTGGAATGTCAACATACCTTATGAGGCTAGACAGTCTTGGGAAATTCTTCTAAACAACAGCTAATGGGCTCTTCAACTTGAAAATTGCAGATGGGAATAGGATATCCATTTGCTATGATAACTGGCACAAGAAAGGATCCTAGTCAACAGGATTAGTGAAAGGAGCATCTACTTATTGGGACAGCCAAAGGAATCAAGACTCTGCTCAACTATTTGTAATGGGGTTGGCAGTGGCAGAGGGACAATGTTGGAATTCAATATGGGAGGATCTGGCAACCAATATAAATCCATCCTCAACCTAAGGGGGCTCCTTTGCATGGTGATCTGAGAATTTTAAATCAAGGAAGTGCTTAACCTAGTTCAACAGCATCACTCTTGGCTACCTTGGTGGAATCAGGTCTGGCATAATCAACTTATGCTTCAACATGCCTTCATTATGCAGTTTGTGATTCAGGAGAGACTTCACACAATGGATAAACTCTTAGCTTGGAGCATGATCAACCAAAATCTCTGTTTCTGTGCAAGAGAAAAGGCTGAAACGCATGCACTCATTTATCCTTTTTGACTATACTTAGAACATTTCAACCAAACTCCAAATGGAGATGCAATCACCAGCAAATATTTCCCACTTAACTTGCAGATTCTTGAGCTTTGCAGATGGCCCACACTTGGCCCTTCCAGCTAAGTGAAAAATTGGCTTAGCTGAACCATTTACTATTTTTGGTTGGAAAAAATCAGAAGAAAAATTGGCAACCATGATACAAGTTTTGAGACTCTCCAGAAAAATCCTAGCAGCACTTCTTTGTGTTAGTAAGTCGATATTTATTGTCTTGTAGTAAAAGGTATTGATTCATGTACATCTATGGCGCATTGATCCACATCCCAGTGTTTCTTCACCTTTGTTCTCTAAAGGGGTTATACCATAATTTTGTACCTTCTTCTTTTATCAATAAAATCACTGAACATGTCCAAAAAAAGGGTATAAGCTGAGGTTCATCGCAAAAAGTTAAGTAAATTTTATGCTAACTTCTTGCAATTAAATACAAGATGCTCATTGAATAATAAGAAGGGAAATGAATCTCCATTTTTGTAACTCTAGATAATTAAGAAGTGTTTATATGTTCTCTTCGAAATCAAACAAAGTAAGAGTATTTGAAGCTTCAGTTGTAGTATGAGATGTGCTAAATAAAATAAATAAAAACAATACAATTAAAGATTTATTGAGATTCTCAAATTTTGAAAATAGACTACTTATTTATTTTTATTTTTTTTGGATGGGCTGAGACAAAGCTAATAAGGATGAATTAAAAGAGTTTTGCATTATAGAACTTCGTACCGTGCACATATCTTACACATGTTCTATAAGGTCATATAGGAAAGAATGAATAAATAGAATATAAAAAAAAGAAAATAACAAGAAATGAAAGGGGATCGCTATTGAACTTTGTACTGTGCACATATCTTATACATATTCTATAAGGTCATGTAGGAAAGAATGAATAAATAGAATATATAAAAAAAAAAAAGAAAATAACAACAAATGAAAGGAGATTGGATTTTATTTGTACTATATTAACCTGTTGATCATTGTCTTACTCACCAAAACTTTGGGTGTTAGAGAAAGGAATAACAGGTTGAGGATCAAGGAACAAGGACATAAAAACCATCGTGTGTACTATAATATGTGATTTATTCTCCAGTTTCCCTATTACCTTTACCATACTAGCAACTACATGCTTGAGTTACCTTAACCTTGGTCAAGGTTCATCCACCTCATGATCAAGGATCTTGTAACTATCAACTACTAGGACTCATGTACAATTGAAGTTTTTAGATCGCCAACTAACTAACCTTCATAAGGCCACTAGCCATGTGACAGTGGCAGAACTGAGGTGATGGATCCATGTTCCAACCAACTTAGCAAGAAAGGGCCAGGGTTCATAAGTTTTCTACGGAAAGCTGCAATGAAAACTTTGCCTCTGATTAACAACCTTTAATTAATATACCGTCCAATCTTGTCCTATATAGATGCTCCTTACTTCAATCTTGCAGGAAACACTTTGAAGAGAGGAGGTGATGCCATAGTTTACTACAAATGGACATGCAGGGAAATAATCTTCTATATTCCTAAACTCTCCCTTCCTCTACACTTTCCTTTTCCTTGAAATTGAAATTAATTGTCCATATTAGTGATGTTTTAGCTCCATAGGTTAATATCATATTGATAAATGGGAAGCTATTCTTTTGGTACTTAGGTCCAGAGAATGCACAAGATTACCTTAAAAGTTTGCAATGCGGCTAATGCCTGTCCCTGAACTTGATCAACTGTTGGAGGAACTAAGACCTTTCCAGGGGCGACCAGTAGAGAATCAGCTAAGATGGATGGAGCAGGAATACCGGCAGCAGAGAAGGTATTCTTGTAAATAGGTGATTTGAGAAAATTTGCGCTCTCGTCTGCTCCCCGAAGGCCATTCTCCTCTGCCTCCTTTTCCTTAGAATAGGTTGAAGCTGCAATGGACACAGTTTCAGAAGAGATGCTGTCTTTGGAGTTGCGTTCTTCCACCATAGAACTAACTTCTGCTAAGGATACCTCAGATGTTATACCCACATCATCATTTTCTTCAGCAGAAGGTGAATTAAGCTTCTGCGTTTTGTCTCCTGATACAAACTGAGAGTCTGAAATTGAATCTAATTCTGAGCTGATTGAAACATTTGGGTCCACAGACACAGTTGCACTAATCTGAGTATCCATAGATTCGTCTAAAACATTCAACCTTCTGTTGTCAGATGAGCCATTCTCCTCACTGTCCAAATTGGTTGAATTGTCAAGAACTAGATCTTCTGAGGATTCAACAGTTGATAGAGTAGCATCTGAGTTATGCCTTTCATATGAATCTTCATTTCCAGCAGCACCAATAGTACCAACATCTGACTCGGGAAACTCAGTGGAACTTAAACTTGCATATGGAGCAACTGATGAGCCACCAAAAGTCAATTCCTCAGCCAAATTCTCTTCTTTAGAACAATTTATATCAACCTCAATACCTGGAAGGTTTTTTTCTTCTACCAATGACGACCCTAGTGCAATCTGATCTACTGATCCATTTTCTCTGAGAATATCTTCTTTAGAAAATACTGGAGAATCTGCATCAACAGATGTCTCTCTTGTGGCATCTGCATTCTCTTTTTCTGTACAAGGGACCTTTTCTCCTATCTCTCTGTCCAAATTTTGGTCATCGTGAGTTAGGAATGCTTCTTGCTGAGTTGTCATGGGCTTCATCTCTTGCTTAGACACTGCATGCATCATGAATCATGACGCATATAGCTCAAAATAGTGAAGCGTGAAACCCACCCACCCAAAAATAAATAAATAAATAAAGAAAAGGAATGAAGATGATGTGGATTGAGGTTTCAGACAGAGAGCATGACAACTTACTTGAAGTGTTTTTATTGCTAATGGAAAAGGATGCAACTGTTATTCCAACAGTAAGCACAACACCTGCTCCAACCATTCCTGAAAGAAACTAATTCCCAAGTGTTATTTAGTCCAAAATAATCAAATGAACTTTCCTAAACAAAGAATAACATAAGTTATCCCGTAGACAAACAAAATCATACAAGTATACACTGACTCAAACAAGCTATAAATAAGCCCACTTGGCTCGCAAACTACGTAAACTCAACTTCTCACATGATGCTTGCTTGAGATTAGCTACACTGCTATTTAGTCCAGCTCAAACCTAAATCCGACCTTGCCCCCACAAAAAACCAAAAGAAAAAAGAAAAACTCTTCCTTCATTTTAAAAGAGAAACAGCCGATCCAGCTGCAATAGAAGTCGAGAAGCATTTCCACAGATTTACTATATACTCCAGGTGAGAGAATTTATCTTTCTTTCCATAAAAGGGTGATCCAATTGAACTTCAGCTCCAAATAATCTAAGTTAACCTAAATCACACAAAGCCAACATCCTTCACATCACTAATTTAACCACAATGAATCAAGCAATTCCACTAATTTACAACCCAAAGCTATTGCCAAAACAACTAACAAATATAAATTGCTTTGCATTATAGTGCTCTATCCACCAGTACATGATAAGTGACAATTTTTCTTGGTAATCATCAAGTGACATTGATTATTCTCCAAACCTTGTTATGACTTAAGTCATAAAAGTGATATGTTTGGAAAACTATCGTGTTAGGAAAACTAACTTGATAGGTTACATAAACTCTGTTAAGCCAAATTTTACTTGTCTGTGCTTACCACTAAACAATCCACATGGCATCACTTAGTGAAGCATTTCATAGGAAGTAGCAAGCCATGCCTTCGACGTTACCCTCTATTCACCCATCTGTCTTCCTGCAATCACAGTTACAAACTATCTATCTTACGCAATTATCATCTCACCCCGGGTCTACATTTTACTTTTCCTTGATATATTGCGATTCGCAATTAGCAAGTGAGGAACGTGGAAACAAAAATTCCATCCAAAAGTTACTACCTAATTTGAAATAAATAATCACAAGGTCCCAAGTTTTCCTATAGGGTCAAGAAAATACATTTTCACCTGTTTCATGGTTAATTACAACTTTGACGAAAATAAAACCAGGCGCATGGAAAGGATTTTTATTTTTTAACTCTCAAGAAGTAATATGGGCAATGTTATCATTTGTCTAATACAATTAACCAAATAGAAGAAAAAGTACATCCACTTTTCATAATACACAACCACCAAACATATCATATTCCCAATTATTCAAAGGGAAAAAAATGAAAAGATTCGATCAAATGACACTTCCTGACCTCCAAGCCACATCTTCCTATGCGAGTCGGTGCCCGGTCGATCCTCCGAACCGGACCAACCGGAAGGATTATCCGGTCCGTTATCGGAACTGGCCCAGGAGCCCCAATTTTGACGCGTCTCAACGCCGTTGTTTCCACTCTGAGCGACGCAGAAAGTGCGAATTCGCGCATCGAACTTCCGTAATCGCGCGGGCCGTACAAAGACGGAACGGTTTAGTTTCCAGGAATTGGAGTGAGTAAGAGCTAGTCGGAGCTGGAGTGAGCTCGGAGTCCACGTGTCTGCCATTGAAGCCATTATATATATAGAGAGAGGAGAGGGAAGGGATGAGAAAGAGAGAGAGCGGAGGAAAGAGGGGAGAGAGCGAGGGGGTTTTAGGTGGATTGTACAAAGGGGGGAAATGTGTGCGTGTGTCTGTTTGTTGTTTAGTTCAGAGAAGAGTTGTCAAATCCGGTTGATTAAAGTCAGTCCGGTCCAATTATAATTCAATCCGGTTGATTAAAATGAGTCCTCCCCGCGTCGATTATTCGAATCAGGTCGTGAACATCAATAGATAGAGAGATTTTTTGTTTGGCGCGGGGGTGGGGGGTTTTGGGATTTTGTAATTGTCTGTATGAAAATAATTGCAATTTGGTGTGCTTTTTAGTGTTTGGATTTGTTGCCTTTTTATCTGCTAGGTGGTTGTTGTGGATAGCAAAAGGATATTTAGGAATATCTGTTGGTCTTCTTCTTGTTTCTTTGAGTTTTTTTTTTTTTTTTTTCCCTCCAACCATTTCTTTCACATTTTCTTATGCACCATCCTATTTATTAAATTAAAATGCAAATATATATATTTATATAAATTCTTAAACGAGAAATTATTCTTTTTTATATTATAATTACAACATATGAAGATAATTTTATGAATAAAAGATCAATATACGAGTTAGTTGTTATTTATTATGGGAAATTTCTTAAAAAATTTTAATTTCTGTAGGAAGTAGTTAGAAAATCTAATACACTAACCTAAATAAAGATGGAAATTTCTCACTTGAAATAATGATTATAATAGGTAAAATAACTTCTTTTAAAAAAATTTAAGTTTGTATCAAAGAAAAGTATATATAAAATGATCAAAGGTTATAAAAACAAGATTGGATTCGATCGTGATTTCATTGAGATTGAATCAAGATTAGATTGAACTAATTTTCCGATAAAATTAAATCAAATGAGTTGAACTATATAGATCAACCCAGATTTGAAAATATTACATAAATCAGATATAAAAAAAGTAGTATAAAATAATATTTTTTTATCAATAACTTTATATATATGCAGCATATATTTAACTGGGCCCATTTGGAGACAGGAAATTTTTGAATAGGTTGCATAATCCGGGAAACGAAGTGTGACCTGTCAGCGCTTAAGATCCACAAGAAGGTTAGTTATGGAAGTGCAATAATCACGGAAAAACTGTGTGCCTTCATTTAATTGGCCGAAAAAAACGTAGTAATAGAGATTTAACATTTTCCTCCCTTTAATATTCCCTAAAGAGTGTTATCCTTGTCTTCTAAAATGTATTTTGATGATTAACATTTTAAATACTATCGCTGTGTATGTTTTATTGGAACGGAAAGAGACTCAAAAGGAATAATAATTTCATCATCATTTTATTAATATTATTAAATTCAAGTTGACTCTTGCAATTTAATCCAATTTGACTTGATTTATCCATAACAACAGTCCAATCCAAACCTTTTCCAATCTTGATTGAACTATGATTCTATCTTTTTAATCTTTGATTTTAGATTAACAACATTGCATTTTATTCAATAATGGGGACATTTTTAGAATAAAAGCTACATTTTTATAAGGAATATCAATTCTTCTGGTGAAAGGAAGGAATAGGAATTCCATATCCATTCCACGTTATAAGAAATAGACATTACTTAAAAGGGAACAGATATTCTAGGAGAATAAAGATAGAATGATAATTTTATTCCAATAAACCAAACGCAACCTCCATGTATGATATATTGCTGCAAGAAAACCTCGGTCGACCCGTCTAGTTGGCATTTTGTTGCAACCCCTGCGTGATTACACAACATAATGGTAGTGTAGCATAATAAAGCATTGTTAGCTCCGACGTCATAGATCAACAAGGTCGGTACAAATACAGATGCATAATAAAGCATCATGGTCCCTAACATGTAATCAAAGATGGATGCGGGACCAATGGATCATGGGTTTGTCCAAAAACCCTCGTGAAAAACGATGTATCAAAACTCAAAGTCAGAGCAAAGAGCACCTACCTATGGAAAATCAGATGTTTGCATTATAGAAGGGTGATACGAAAAAGGCCTTAATAGATGATGTTACTTTCCTTTGCACTCTAGCAGTCACTGGAAGGAATGTTTCGACTCTAGAACGAGAAGTCGCTACCAAGAATTCATTAATACGTAAAGGATACATGAAATTTTCAAGTGAATTTACAACTTCAGAGAGAGGGGGGAAGAATAAACACTGCAGTCAGACTTCCACCGAGTGAGCTTTATCATTCAAGATGGGTGTGGTTCCTTCCCATAGCTCCGTCAGCTCCTTCCGTGTCCAGGAACTAACAATTACAGGTCCCAATGTTGAAGGTACCTGTATTGACAAGAACCAATATCAACAGTTACGATTTAGCCTTCTTACGTTGTCAGTATAAATATTTGGGTGTGCCAATAAGCACTGGGCAATAAACCGGGTTAAAAAAGAAGAGGAAGGAGAAGAAGAAAAAGAATGCTATTTGTAGATGCAAAGACTGGATGAACAATTTCAACCTGAGAAACCTATAAGACACCAAAGCACATGACACAAATAAAAAAAACCAGCAGCTATCAAAAATAGGACATGTCGATTGGGATAAAAAGATGATACAGCTGCAAGATAATGGTTGCAAAAAATAGCTCTACCAGCAAGACCAACCTGTTTAACCAAGCTCTGGAAAACCTTAATAAGGATTTTTCTATTTTGGAAAAATACTGAAGAAGGATTTTAATTTACATGGCTATGCCAGCAGTTGTTTTATCTTGACAAGCACTTGCTGATTTGCATGCAAGTATGGCGAGCAGTTTCTGTAAAGATGACAGGACTGATGGATTAAACATTAGCTATGAATTAAAACATGCACTACTAAACCATTTGTCTGTTCCTGCATTCTTTCAGTATCTTAACTACATCTTCATCATGTCATGCAACGCAATAAATTTATCAAGACGACTTCCATTTTTATATCTATGCAACCCATCCATCGATATGAACATACAACATGTGGCATTAAACAGAAAGAGAAAGATCAAACACTAAGAGGCATGTACCAGATAAAGAAGGGCAGGCTGAGGTGAGTGAGTCAAAACTCCCGCTGCTAATGCAGTAACAAGTCCCAATGCGTACCCTGGAAGGGCATACCATATGTATTTGTGGCCCTTTGAGGAATGCAGATCATACAGATTGACTATATCTCTACTCTTTCGGTAATCAAAACAAAGGACTAACGCCAAAAGCATAGCTGGGATGGCCTGGAAAGCGAAGAAATTCAATTCTAGTAAAAGCAATATTTGCGAATGAAAAGGACGAAGATAGAGAACAAATTGGTGAATGATTAACAAAGTTGCATCCATGTCCATGTATGATAGTTTGTGAATCAATCAAGTCACGATCTTGTTTATAAATGGAGCCTAAAGCCATGAATTTTATAAGTATGTAAAATATCTAATAAGTAGAACCACATTAAATGAATGGAATCTGATATTGGAAATTTTGAAGCAAACAAGAGAAAACAGCACTAAAATAATTTCCAACGAAATGTATCAACCAATTCCACCAGCTTGGAAAATAGACAAATCAGAGACTGAGATGCCATACCATGTCACCAAGACCAAGCATCATGTAATCAGCAGCACTGCCTCCAGGAAGCACTCCACCCAACAAGTCCCTTGGGAACATAATCTTTACTGGCAACTCCAATTTCTTTGTTATTGACTGCAACCCAGGAAGACTCAAGCTATTGGCAATGGTATGAACAGGATTCGAGGCTTGTTGAGTAGCCACCGATACCATTACATTTGCCCCAAAGAATCTCTCAGAATAGAAGACCCAGAAAATATCGTAAACAAAGAGACAGACAAGGAGCATTGCGCATATTTTTATATTGGGAAGACGTACATGACTCACAAATGCAATACAGATAGAAATGCCCAACAGATTGTTCAAGATCCAATGCCCTGAAACAAGCCAGGCAACAACTGTAGCAGTGCAAACCAACAACAACAGCCCTTGAGATCTTGTAAATGACTTTGAACAACATCGTGACAAAAACGGGTCAGCTAGACCAAACTGTGACCTAACGTAGACCAGATAAGGTGAAAAGCAGAAGAAAAGGGATGACACAGAAGCAACAGCTGTGAAGGCTGTAAGAAGTTGAGAAACAGAGGAGAAGAGATAGAACATTAAAAGTAAGCTGCACGAGCTCATTATTGGAATCATGAGTGCTTGCGACCTGTCCAAAGTAATGGATGCTTCTGACAAGTCACGGTTTCTCTCCATTTCTTTTCCATGATTGAGTGCACGAAAAGCCGAACCAAATGTCACAGCTATTGCTGTCAAAATGAGTGTAACTGGAGCAGGCTCCAACAGATATAACAGCTTCCAAAGCGATTCCATTTGTGACAAGTTGTCCTTCTACCCTAGTATCTCGGGCACATCAACTGCACCTATAAAAGAATTGCAATAAACTGGTTTTCTTTTCCTTATTAAGCTTACCACCAAAGCTGCATTACTTTCCCGCTGACAATTACCTGGAGAAATGTATGCAACCTACAATGAAGATAAAGGGGCAAAGCAAAACAGGTGAGAAATTATAGAAACACAAGAATCTACCTCCTACAAGGATATTCAGAAAAATGACTAAACTATGAAACAGCCCTTCATATGGTTGTTTATAACTAATGTGAGGACCCAAGAGAATGCCTCATTATCAAGGTAAGCTCTTAAGCCATACTTTAGAAGATGGAACATTCTATAAGATAAGGCAATAAAGCATGAAGGAAATTCCTGATACAAAAGATTTACAAAAAAAAACTTTCCAAGAGCTTTTAAGTCGAGAAATCTCTAACACAAAAAACCTGCATTTTTTTTTCCACGCTTTGACAAGTTATGATTGGAAAGAAAGCTTTTGCAATGGTTCATTTTTTTATTATAACATAACCTGACCTGATGCCTCCAAAATTAGATGCATTTCTTTCACAAAGAAATGCTGGCCAATAAAAACAATCTTCACCTCAATGAAAATAAATTTAACCATAGAAAAAAAAAATGGATTATCACAACACATAATCCCACCACTCACTAAGAGCCCAAAATGAAGTCTACAAATTTCTATGCACCGTTATTTCTCACGATATGGGCTCAGTAAATACCATGAAAATTGGATATATATGCTTAAAAAGTGCACCTTCAAGGCTTGGCCTGCTAATAAAACCCCTAAAAGGAACTAACTAGTATCGCTGGCTGCTACATTCTCCTTTCACCACCGCTAACATCTACTACTTAGCCTAAGCACTCTAAAAAAACTCGATTGCAATCAAAAGTTTTCGACTTTGAATTTTCTGCTTCTCTGCTAAGCAGGATAGCACCCCACTTAATGCAGTGCGGAAAAAACATTCTCTGCGAAAAACGAATGCATTAGGATATTCATATGCAGTATGCAACATCACAAAAGTCGATTCTTTCATCTTTCTTCATCATCACAGGAAAAATTAAAACAAAATTAGCAAAACCCTGAATCGCAAATGCATAAAGAATCATATTTGATTAATATCCTGAACTTCAAATGAAGCATTAAATCGGTGTAACGACTACTCATATAAGACTATTAGGGCTTTGACATAGTAATGCGAATAGTATATACATAGCACAGTGAAGATCTAATCAAAGTTACGAAAAGGAATTGGAAGTGCGTGATTGGGATATTAGGGTTTTGACGACTGACTGACCTTGGACTAAAAACAGTTTGAGAGTACCGTTCTCTCTCTCTCTCCCTCCTGATCAAAGCGGCACCATCTTCATTTTCAGAGCAAGGCGTGGATCCAAGTGAGAGTAATTTCCATTTTTGTGGATATTTGGTTATTTATATATTGGCCCCACCTATTTTATGAATTTACTATTCATGGACGGCCACAAGGAAGCAAAGCAAGCTCGTAGCTGGTATTTTTTGCTAATCCTTGGGCTTGTATATGGGCCTTGTAATGGGCTTAATATGACTTGGACCCAATCTTGAGGCCCATAATTTCCTTGCAAGTTTAATCTAAGCCCAAAAGGCTTTTAAATTGCAAATCTTAAGGCCCAGAAACTTGGACCTTCAACCTCAAAATTCATCTTTTTTTTTTTTTTTTTTTCAATCTCAAGATTTCTTTTCTACCGTGCCTTTCAACATCATCAGCACACACTTTTTTAAGACGAGATGTAAAATCGAGAAATAAGAGTGAAAAAGGGAGATTTACGAAGAAAGATTTAACTAATATTATCTACAAGAGATACATCAACATTGTAGCCAATTTGGATTGTTAATCCAAACAATGATACGATCGAAGATTAAAAGAATAGAATCAAGTTTAGTCGTATTAGACCATACCAATTTTATAATCCAATCAAATTAAATCAAGTTAAATCATATAAACTAATCTAGATTTGATAATATTAATATATAAATAGCGAGTAATCATCAATATAATTTAAATATATGATAGTATAGAGATAGTTTTTCTTTATTTTAATTCCCTATTACTTCTATTATATATTTAAACTTTATTAATTCTATCGCCACGTATTTTTATAAGTAGTTTGTAATATTTAATAATGTTTTTTTTTTTAAATAAAAAATTTTTCTCGTGGAATCATATCATATCAAGCTTCTAGAATAAGTCATCCCATTGTTCTTTCCGGTCGTGCTATTAGTGTTAACGTACTTTGTAATTTGATGCGAGGATTCATAGATTTCAACAAATATATGCATGTGAGTTGGAGCCTTTTTGTACTTTTCCTGATTGGTTAATAAATTTTGATATACTTTTAGTATTTTATATATCTCTTTAGATTATCCTTATTTAATAATAATTTATCTCGTATCTCTAAATATCACTTCAATTTATTAAGCAACTATTTTATCAATAAACTTACCACTTTATTCTTAAATTACTTCACCAAAATTTCTTAACATTTTCTTAAAAAATTTTACTGTCCTAATAAAATTACTCAACCAATCAAAACTAATATATACACACACGTATATATATGTATTTCATAGAAATTTAACGATAAAGATTTAAGGTAGGCAATCACAGATCCATTGCTTCTACCTTGTATCATTTTGCTTGATAAAGAAATTGGTCATTATTTCATGCTCCTTTCTTGACGGGTTCGAAATCCACGACAGCCTAATAGAGACTCTAATGTAATTTGTACTTTGCAGCAGGGGGTGGCAATTATAGAACTTGCATCCCAAGAAACACTCCGCATTTTCCTTTACACTATTTGAATAGGAAGGAAATAAGAAAGAATGATTATGGATAAAAAGTTCATTAAATATTTTTTTAAACTTGTTAAATTACCATGAAGTTTTTAAAAATCTTAAGTGTCTTGTCAATAAAATGATAGTTATGTAATTTTATACATTTTCCTCCTACTTTCTCTCCAAACGTGGAAAGAATGGATTGATATGGGGCTAGACAAAGTTTTTTAAAAAGTTTTCCTCCCTTTACCAAACAATACCAAACAAATGGAAAGTTTTTCTTCCTAATTTTTTCCCTCCCCATTCTTTTCTCGTATCGAAACGCAGTGTTAGGGTGATTGTATTCATTTTTGCTTTATATTTGTTTAAACTCCCTTATTTTAAAGGAAAAAAAAAAAGGTATTTTTTAAATCCTATTTTACTATTTTGGTCATAATAAGATAATTAAAAAGCACCCAAAAAAAGAAAAAAAAAACTATTTTACAAAATTATAAAGAAGAAAATAAAGAAGTGTGTGCAAATAGAAGGAAAAGGAATAGGGGGACGTACTGCAATTTTGCATTTTTCTTTTTTAAATTTGTGTTGAGGATGGATATGAAGTATAAACAGATACCTTAGGATGTGAAATTATATTTTTATTTATTGCACCCTTTACTTTATATTTTTATGTGGAAGGACGCTTCATGACTATGATATTGTATAATAATCATTTCACGTTTGTTTATGTGATTCTGATGGCTCAATTATATTGTTAAGTAAGTGATTTTATTTTCATGGCATATATTGCAGAATCACGTGAAGTAATAGGAGTGGTTTAATTTGCGCTATGATACTCCATCATATAATGAATGCAAGATAAAAATTGCTATATATGTAAAATGAAAATACACACACACACATAGATTATAAATTATAAATTAACTATAAGGATATGATGAAAGGTATAGAAGGAGTACAAATAAGCGTTAATCGATCCCATGATTACATCTATATCAATGCTTTAATGTTTACCAAGCTTTGTTTCTAATAATTTTTGTTTGATTATCTAGTACAAATCACTAGACATGCACAAAGGTCAGTTTTGAATCGTAAACTGGCCCGAGCCTTTCTTAAGCAGTTTTAAACCGACTGTTGAACAGTCAAGTTTTAAAAGTCTAGGCAGTTCAACCATCGTAACCCAATAGGTTGACAAGCCAAATCACTCTTGAACTAACAGCTTGGCCTAATGATTCTAGGTTGAGCTAACCTTATACATTAAAAATATATATATATATATAATATATAATATACTATATATAAAATGAAAACAAAATATATATGCTATATTAATATATAATATACTATATATATAATGCAAACAAGTATATAGTATATGTAATGATTAATATACTATATAAATATATTATAATACATATATGTACTACATATTA
This sequence comes from Lumnitzera littorea, assembly GCA_024138015.1. NCBI lineage: Eukaryota > Viridiplantae > Streptophyta > Magnoliopsida > Myrtales > Combretaceae > Lumnitzera > Lumnitzera littorea. The sequence goes on along the minus strand of JAMXBB010000003.1, from coordinate 124,022,109 downwards.
TAATATATATATATAATATCATGTATTAATGCTTATATAGTTCAAATAAATTATTTTAGTATAGAAAAAAAAATTAATTAAAAATAAAATTTCTTATTCATGAGCAAAGATATTGTAAGTCTCACAACCAGTCTCTCAAGATTTTGATCAGCTAAAAGATCCGATCAAGCCTAAATTATAAAGTAAAGTTAGAAATATTAGTAAAATAATCCCGTAAGTTTGAATTTAAGAAAATAAGCAATAAAATAGAAGACTATAAAAATTCCAAATCTTAAGTATATAACTCGTCATTTATCGAAAATGCATAAAATACATTTCGATAATTAACGAATTGCTAGAGATAAATTATATGTATACTAAAAATCATAAAATAACCTAAATAATATTTAGGAATATTTATTTGTACTATATATGAATTTACATGTAGGTATAAATACGCGTAATTACTGAAAATACACGAAATGTGCTAAAATAATACTAAATACTTAAAGAAAATTCATAATTAATTAAGGAAAAATCAAGAAAAATCAGGAAAAATAAGGAATCATCCAAAATTGGGTCGTAGCAGCTGGGAAAAATAAGAAAAAAATCAGCCAATTAAATTAAGGCAACTCAAAAGCTAAAAATTAAGGGATTTGGACAATGTCTTGTACAATTTAATACACAATAATTTCTCTAAAGCTCTATAAATAACAAGAAAAATTCAGAAGCTCATTTAGACAGTTAGAAATCAGAGAAAATTAGAAAGAGGCAAAAATTGAGAGAAAAATTAAGGTTAGAAAAAAAATAGGAAAAACTGTACCCACACCAGACAAGCAACTGGGAGTGGATAGCCACCACCACTACACTGTGGTGGTAGCGCCCAGATCGGCCGACAAAGCCACGGCGGCCGGTGGTGGCCAAAGCCACCTAAATCAGTGAGTCCGATTTCTAGCTTGATTTTATGTAATTTTGTTAAAAATAGTAAATATTATTAGAAAATTATGAATTTTGTTAATTTAGAATATTTTTGTATGTAGTTTTTAGGAAAAATATTATTTTGATGAAAATATGTCTCGTGATATAGGGTCCTTAAGAAATCATGCAAAACCGAACATGTTTCGGTTTAAAAATAAATGACCTTAGGAGTGTAGTTTTGAACCCAAAATTTTTTTGTAGACTACTTAGATAATATAGAACAGCGCTATGAAGCCCGTTTTCAAAAATTAATTTTCGAAAGTTTTAGATAATTTTTAGGCCTTAAAATGAGGCATAAAATGGGTAATTTAGGGTTAATAAAGTAATTAAATGGTTAATTACCGATTTAGTGAATAAGTACATGTTTTAAGATATTGAAATCTGATAGAGTATGATACTTGTAGCATTTAGGGTGTTAGATGTAATTATTAGGTTAATTATGTAGTAAATGAATAATAGGGAAAAGTAGTAAATTTTAAGTTAATCTTGTAAATTAGGGTAATTATTAGTAAAATATGATTTACAATGAATTTAGACATTTTAAAATGATAATTGATATTTAGAGATGATAATTAGAGTGATAGAAATATTAGAAGTGTATTATATACATAATAAGTGATAATACATAATATGTAATTATTGAAAACATAATAAATAGAAAATATTAAGATAAAAATTTATATATATAAATAATAGAAATATATAATAAAACTAATAGAAGACTTGAATTTATGTAATTATATGAAAAATGTAAAAATTTCTCATATCAAGAGTAAATTCAGTACACTAATAAGAATTTAAGTGTACCGAGTAAAATAAAATACTAATTAGAGGTAATGATGGTATTTAGGAGATCGGGAAGTAATGTAATTAATTTCGCATTATGAGTTGAAACGAATTTCTAGGATTCGAATATAAAACACTACTTAGAAATCAAACTAGAACCTAATTTAGAAATCGATGCCGAAACTGAACCCGAACCTAATCCCAAACCTAGAATAATTGTAAAGGACTTAAGACCTAGATAATTAGGTATATTAAACCCTAAATAGAACATAACAATAAGCGTTATAGGATAAAATGAAACTATAATAGTTATATGAAAAACTGAAACTACGTTTGTGTTATAAGGATGATCGGTGATGGCCTGAGCAAGTCAGACCTCGAGTAAGTGAGCAAGAAGTCGAGGTAAGTTAGGATTAATACGTTGCTGTATTTTGGAGGCTTGAGATTATACTTGGTTATACTTGTTAGATAATTGATTGTGTGCATGTGCTTGATTATGGGTGATGCTATGATTCTGTTTGTTGTTCTGGCGTGTATTATATGATTCGTATGAAATAATTGATCACCCTAAACTGGACTTAATCAAATATATAACCAGTAATCATAATTGGACATGCATGGTAACCCATTAGGGGAAACTTAGGATTCTCCAGCCAAATACCGACCCCTTCGAAAGGAATAGCGCAGGATTGCATAATGGTCCCTTCTTCATCCTCGGTTGAACTAAGTGACAGGTAAAAAGGTCACGGCGAGGGTGAAGTCAGTGGTTCAAAGATAGTCGCAGGAGGAGCAAGGTCTCCATTACACAAGCCTGAGTTTGGTTGTGAGCTGTTGCATTAATGGCAACTCCTCAACCCGAATTAGAGCGAGCGCAATTTCTTTAATCTCATGACGAGCCTGATAATGTCGTGCGATGGCATTTGCTTGCACATGCATTTCACTTAATAAGTTGATTGATAACCTTGTTGTATTTATGGTATAATTTTAAGTCATCCATCCTAATTTACTGAGCCGTGATTGCTCACATTCCTATAGACGTTATGTAAGTGCTGGCTAAGAAGCGACATATAACTATTTCGAAGCGGCATATAACTACTTCGAAGCTAGCAACTGCTAGATCTTAGAGAGTGAGAAAAAACATTTGAAGAACAAACATATATTTTTAAGGTTTAAGCTTTTGCTTTAGAACTTTTCATTTTTGAATTATGTAATAACTAGGAAATATATTACAGAGAAATATTGTAAACTTTAATTGTAATAATTGAATTATAGTGAATATATATATTTCCTCACTTTCTTAGATAAATAATTTATTTAAATTACAAACTGTTTACTTCAAAGCGGGTTTGTTGTGGACGCCTTATGTAGATCAAGTTTAAGATAGCGGTTGTAAGACCAACTTCTATCTTAGGATGGTTTACACAGCGAGACTATTACGATTCTGCCACTTCGAGACGTAATAGATATTAAATTTTAGATTTGGTTAAAAAAAAAAGACAAATAATCTATAAATTACTTATAATAATTAAGAAAATCTTAAGAAAAACAAACCTTATGATTCAAGTGAACTGACCTTGGTCTAATCTCATAAGGATCAAGCTCAATTCACTCTCTTATTAATCCATGAATTGGCAATTTTAGACTAGCTTGGTCCGATGAACACATCTACTAGTGACAAGATGAGAACCAATGTTATTGATGTGCCAATGACTTTAAAATGTTTCTTTCTATCATTAACTTTAAACAATAAAAGAAAGAAAGATTCTACAATCTCGTTCTTTATTTTGACGAGATTGATTTCATTCATAATTTTACTATTAATTTTTATATTTTAAATCTAAACTATTGAATTCATAGATGATTTGAATTTAAAAGTGATTAAATCAAAAGTGAAAAGGATAGTAGTTCCGGTTTTATAAAAAAAAAAGAATGAAATCGTAGAAAAATCCCAATAAAAAATAATATAGTTGATGTATGTAAATACATCGCGATGGTTTGCTAAATGAAGAGTTAATTTGCATGGATTAATTCAATCTTCTATTATATTTATAGAAAATTTTACGATTCCATCCATATTTTTCACAGGATCGATTTAATATCTTCATACAATTGTTAATATAAAATTCATTAAATCTAAACTATTAAAAATAAAATCAAGCTAAGAGTACAAATTTAACGAATGTTATATCATCAGTAGGATAAAGAGTTAAATGCAAGATGCGTATTGGAAGTGTGAACCGCATGTCACGGAGAGGAATCGGACAATGGGCGTAGACAACATTCAAAGTCATCAAACCATGAAATGGTCCAACAAAAAATGAGTGGTTTATGTTACCTAACAACGACCCTCTTCACTTATCCATATTTTACTTGTCAAAACCGCTAATAGTAACAATAGCAATAGATCATTGATTTAGTCCAAAAGTAGGAATATGATCCCTAGCAGATTTTCAAAAATTCTTATTATTAGGTATACCAAATGAGTTTAGTTGAATATGATATTCAATCAATAATGGATTTAAGATTTTATTTAAGAGACAAGTGAGTTGAAAATATTAATTTTCATTTAATGTAATGCTTTGAAATTAACAATTATTTTTAAGAAATAAAAATTTCAAGATTAATTTAAAAAAAAAAAATCGAGAGTACTAACCACAGCAATATCACTTACCCACTGGCGTGCTCACACACATCAATAGGCTATTTTCGCTACCTTATCAAATAGTATAATTAATATCCCTAAAAACACCCCTAATTTAAAAAATTGCCATCTTATTTAAGATTAATTATTTAAAAAAAAGAAAAGAAAATTGGAGAGTACTAGCTGCATCAACATCCCCAACCCCAAGTGCACACATACATCGACACACTATTTCTGCTACTGCATCCAATTGTATGAGCATTATCCGTTTTTATGTATAAAAATTGTCCAAACTAGATGGCTTTCTATTAAACATCAAAATAACAAAATAAAAGGGGCATACACGAAAAACTAGATCCCAAAACCTCTCTTAAAATTTAAAAATCGAAAATTTATGATGAAATTTTACGATCCTACTCCTTTATATGTATAAGTGCGTGTATATATATATATATATATATATTTATTGAAGTGGCAAAGTTTGATCCGTAAATAGATGATAATTTATAGGAAAATTTTTCTTAAAAAATTAATTTAAAGAAATCAATATTTTTTAAATTTGAAATGGTAATATTCTATTAAGAAATTCGAATCTCAATACACATAGCGCCTTATGTGGTGAGTCCTTTTGTGACCAAACTAATGTACACTTTGGGACCGGTTTCCTTGGGATAGATCTGTGTCTGTCATTCCTTTCTGGTTACGACAAGCACCCACTGCCCACTGGCCATTGGCATTATTGTTACATCCCAAATTCTCCATGGATTTGCCCACAACGACTCATGCTTTTTCGCCCATCCATTGGTTCATCCCATTTTTGGCTCCAAACTGCCAAACACGCCATTCCCTCCTCTACTTCAACTTCACTCCTTCCGTTTCCTAACTTCTCTCCATTCATCTATAAATTTCTCATGCTTTCCAAATCCATCCCATTGCAACACAAGCCATATACACATGTTCGTAGCATTCTCGTCTCGACCTTGATTTTCTTTCTCCCTTTTCTTGTCGAATTTTAATTCCCCAGCTCCACAAATTTCCATTCTTTTTTTCTTTTTTTCTTTTTCTTAAATAGAATAATATACTTCCTTCAGTTGCGGTTCATTCAAAGCATTTGTTGTTAGTAAATTGAAAATTTGTTTTTATTCCAAAAAAAGAATAATAATAATAATAAATAATTGCCTTTACTTTTGGCTTTTTACTCCCTTCACTTTCCCTTTTGCCAAACGGAGATTCTAATAGTTCCGGTTTCAAGATCTCACAGTATAATAAAATCGATTCGATCATATTAAATAGCCTCTGATTTCAGTTTGTTAGAGATATAATATATAAGAGCATAATGTCATTACTCTCCTTTAATGTCGTATAATGATTTCTGGGATAGCTATTCCGTAGAAAATTAAATGCATAACCATATCAGCTTTTGGATACATATCCTGAATTTCCATTTCTTACCGATTCGATTTCTTTATTAATCATATTGAGCACATCGCTACATTATCAAGGATTAGGGTTCCGGGTTCTTCTGTATTGGCGCCTCCGAAATCGAAAGAACCCGGAATACTACACAGCTCTGTAACTCCATTACATACAAACCGAGGTTTGAAAGATGGATGGAAGATTTAGTATTGTTGTGACATTGTTGCTGTCCTTCCTGAGTTGTGTTTGGTCGTTGGAGAATCGGCTTCTTGTGGGCATGACTCTGTTGCATAACGCTTCTGCAACCGGAGCATGTAAGTTTTTTTTTTTTTTTTGACGTATTCTCGAGACACGTGTTAAAGAGGTATTTTATAATGTTTTCTCATGAAATGCGTAAATAATTTTTGAGAGTGTGTATTCTATCTTTTTCTGTTTTAATAAGTGCATTAGGACACTTGTTAAAGAGCTCGTGTTTATTTGATTTTACGTTTTACAGAATTTACTGTTTAATAAGTTTATGCTCTTTTTTTTTTTTTTTTCTCTTCTTTTCTTGTTGTGGTTGGTGATTGGAAGCAGTTTGTCTTGATGGAAGCTTACCTGCATACCACCTGCACAGAGGATATGGTTCTGGAAAAGATAATTGGCTCTTACAGTTCGAGGTAAATATTAATTCGTTACTTTTACCTTAGCAAGATTAACGATAGTTAATTTTTTTTTTCTTCAACTTAGGGAAAAGTCAAGTTCCACTTGTGAATTGGATCGAAACTCGCGTAGTTGTTTATTAAACCAGTCCAAATTCATAAGTCACAGAATTGAACTATAGCTTCGCTCGCCAGGTTTAGCGGGTCAATACGATTCAATATGTTAGATCCATTAAACTGGCAGGTTCAAGTCTTGGTAAAAGAAATCAACGATTCAATCTACCAGTTTCGATTTGAAAATTTAAAAAAATAAAATTTTTATAAATTTAATTTAAATATTCTCTCTAATTAAAAAATAAAATATAATTTAATATATTATTACTTATATTTAAAAGTTAATATTAAGATCGAATAATATATATGAGTTCGCAAAAAAATAATTAAAACTCGTATATTTTAATATTAGTAAAAATAGATGGTTATGGTATAAAATATATTACTTTAATCACTAAAAGAGTTTTTCAATAAAAAAAATCACCAAAAGAGTTCGGAATATAAAATATCATAAGTTTTATATGATCTTGTTTAATTTTTTAAAAAGCAACTACTTTTGTAAATAATATATTTTAATGATTTATAAAAATACAAGTATATTTATAATTTAATATCATTAAAAGTTATAAAGAATATATTTATACCATAAATAAAATGACTAGTATATTATAAATATTAAATAAATACTATAGTCTTTATAATATCAATCTAACTCCCATATATATTATATTATTTTCTTGTCATAAATCAAGTCTCATATTGATTATATTCACAAACTTTCCTTAAGATATTGTCAATAAAAAGAAGTTTATTTACTTAATTCACAAATTATAGACATAAAATAATAATTATATATTATTAAAAATATAAATTATTAATATTGTGTCCAACAATTAATAAGGTACAAATTATTAACTTAGTACCTAACAATTAATAGAGTAAAATAGTTAAAATTTTAAATTCTCATAATTTGTTAGTGGTTTTTTTTTTCAAGTAAAAAATAAAAATATTTTTTTTTCCAATTATAAATATAAAAAAGGGTGATTAATAAGCCGAAAACTAACTCGTTAAACTGTTTAACTAAGTGAACTAGCCAGCTTAAGTTGAGTTAGTCTTGATTTAAGGGGGACTAAACTTTTGACTTGACAGACTCGACCTAGTTCCGAGCTAAATTTGACCTAACTCCAAGTCTAAGCCTAATTAATTTTGTTGAAATAGTAGTATTCATGTCACTAGTAGAATAAGACAATTTTGATTAATGGATAGTTAATTAGGAAGGGAAGACTAAGATGTAAGATGTGCTATAATTTATTTTTATCATATTTATCTTTAGATATTTATCTATGGTTAATAGTTATCATATTATTTTTTAAAGTTATCAAAACACGCATAATTTCCATACCTTTTTATTTTAAGATTGTATGAGTGAATATTAACAAAAGAGTGAGAATGAAAAAAGAAAGGTAAAAATCTTTAATAGAAGGAATTTTTTTTTCCTTTTAATAAAAAGAATTTTTAGAGGGTCGTTAATGGATGATTCAAAAATTAAAGTGATGAAAGAACTTTTTTTTTTTAATACCATTTGTGCAATTTAGAGAGAAGTATATGAAAATATTTCTTTATTTGATTTCTCAGTAAATTCTCCTAAAGTATACATTAAGATTTTCCTTTCTAAGATATCTGTCTTCTACATTTATTATTAGCATATAATATAAGGAGTTTCCCTAAAGAAGATTTAGAAAAAGAAATTTTTTAGAAAATAGGAAAATTGAAATGTGAATATTCCCCATGATTAAACATCAGCTTCGTTAAAAGCCAATCACAGTATGCCACGTCAACGTCACTCTCTGTGCTGTAGCTCGTTTTGACGGTTCGTTAACCTTAGCGAAGTAGCCAAGTACATTCTCCTTTCTAGTTATTGAGACATGTCTTGTTCAAGTGAAAATAAATAAATAAATTAAAAATAAAGAAATAAAGGTACGAGCCTCGTTGAGTGTCGTTTGGCTGGCAAGTGGCAGTTTGCGGGTCACTTTTGAGAATTTATAAAAGAATTTTTATGTTTTAGGTTTTTTTTTTTTTGACAAAAAAGAAAAGAGTGTTCTCGAACGTTGGAAACAATCCTTACGGATAAAAATGAGCCATATATATTAAAAGGATAAATTTTTTCTCCAGAAAATTCATGAAATACCTTTTTATTCTTTTGTTAGATAATAGATGTTTATATTGCATAATTAGAAAGTATATACAAACAAATTATAGTAAAAACACGATCAAAATCGTGCAAAATAGTATTCATGAATATAATTATAGGGGTAATAAGGCTGTTATAAATGAATAATAGGAATATTTATATTTAAAAAAGATAAATCAAGTTTGATTGCGTTCCTTCTTAAAGTTGTAATAATAATCATATTTAGACCAAAAAAAAAAAAAGATAATTACACGAGTTCTATGCTTTTTGCATAAACCAAAACTAAAGTAGTCTTTCTTTAGGGTTTTTTTATGGTTTTCATTCTTATATTTTATGGAATTAATCTAACTATTTATTTCATTTTTTATTTATATTCTTTTTAGTTTAAATTATTAAACTAATTATAAATTTAAAATTTAATAAATATAAATCAAGAATAAAATGAAAAATTAGACTATAATCTATCAAAATAAAAAATGAAATCGTAAAAACTATTGTTTGTTTAGTAAACATAAAAGGGAATCTATTCAAACCAATATGGAACTTATATTTTAACTTATTGGGTACGATTATCTGAATGCTTTTAGATAAATTGGCCCACCTTATAGTTTGGTCAAAACGTGGGTGGCCCTTTTTTCAGAAGCCTAAATGATTGACTCGTGGTCCCACTGAGTACAACTCAATATCCTAATGTTGCAGGCCAACTATTTAGTTATTGCGTGACCTTAAGTCTTAAGGGAAAAAAAATTGCGTCCGTTAATTATGTCAATAATTACCTCGTAGAGTTGATATATTTAAGGTCAGCGCTGCGCTGTTTATAATGATATGAAATATATATCAATCAACTTTAAAAAATTAATATAATCATAAATTATATAAAAATATTTATTAAAATAAAAAATATCGATACTATATTATATCTGATATAATATTACTATTTATACTCAAGATATGACGTCGACTACTAGTATCATATATTAGTACAAATAACAAGATACGATATGTTATCGATATTTTATTAATATTTTTATCTAATTTATATTTATATAATATTTATTAATTTTAGTTACAAATATGCAAACTTCTCTTTATAATGTAAGTAAATTTAATTAAAAAGGAAGTGTATTTCTTAATAGGGCGGTGGATGGTGCAACGATATACCATCGTGTTTAGATAGAGCTGACACCCGACGTGGATCAACTCGTTACATGACCAAACTGGAGGTCTTTTCTGGGATCTTAAGCAATGATGCTTCTCTTAATCCAGGTATTCTTCATCTTTTTCATTTTTTTATTCATATAAAGTATCAATTTATTTATAATACTTCTAAATCAAACCGCTTTAACATTCCTTCTTTTCGAAAAATACTAAATAACATATGCAGATTAAAAATAAAGCAAATTTTTCTTTTTTTTTTGCGCTAATTATCAAACTTTAGGGCCTTTGGCTTTTACACTGTGCTTGAAACGAGGGAAAGAAATAGGAAAAAAAGAAAGCATGAGGAATGAAATAATTATAAGGGATTTTATTCTTTTAAATGTGTTTGGATAAAGGAAGAAAGGAAAATAAGAAGAATGTTAATAATTAATAAAGATAAAATAAGATTAAATAAAAAATTATTCTTTTATCCATAAAATATAATACATCATATTATTAGTGAAAAAAAAAATAAAAAATAAATATATAATTATATAATTTTTCCCTTCCTTCTCTCTTTGTTTCCTTTATATTTGAAATCATCAAAATTTAATGGGACTAAGAGGATCAATTCCACCAACCTTTTTTCTTTCCTACAATTCATTCATCAAATAAATAAAAAAATGAAATTGATTCTCTCTGCTTTCCTCCTTTTTTTTTTTTTTTTTCGTTCTCTTCTCCTTCCTTCCATTCCCTTATTCCAAACACATTGTGAAGTACAAGGCCATGCTTCTCACATTCTATAGAGGCCCTTTCACGTGACAAATTACAGAATCCGACAAAGTACAAGAAGACACATATGTCTGGCTCCCTAGACTTTCTGAAATTTCGGACACCTTCCAGCCTTTCATCAGCATCTGCTATTTATAATTTCCATTTTGTCTCATTGCATTTGTGGGTTTTAAAGATGACAAAATGCAACATAAATGTGATTTAGATATTTGGCCTCAATTTGAATTTGGATTGTCCCCTTTGAGAGGGAAAATTTTAATGAATTTCTCATTAGAAAATGGCAAACTAGGAAATGCGAATAAAGGGGAAATCTTATTGGATTTTTTTACATTTTATTTTTATTTTTTATGAGATCATTTAAATTATTAAATAAATTGTGAATTTAATGATTTAAATATAATAAAATTAAAACAAATGATAAAATGAAAGGAGAAATCGATTTCATTGAAATGGGGAATGAAATTATGAAATCTTTGCAAGTATCTCACATAAGGTGTTGTGTTTCCTTTGTTTTTTCTCCTACACATCTCTTAAACTTAATATTTGCTCTAACCCAATATAGGCTAGATAAAACTTAGCACTTTCCATTTGAAAAACTACTAAGGTAATTTGAACTCAACTTAAATATAGTGGAATCGATATTGAGAATTTATAAAGTGAAATAATAGTTATCAAAATTATGATTTTACTATTCATTTGAATATGTAAAATTAATATAATCGTATAAAATCATAAATTTATAAAAATATATATCAAAATTCATAATTTTATCAAAAATTTGTATAAAAACAATCTTATATCCATTTTAATTAATAAAAATATATTACAAAATAATAATCTCGTATAATTATATTAATTATGATGAATATAAATAGGTTGTTGATAGGCTTTGATTCGTTGAATCCTCTCTAAAGTGACAACGAATCCATAGCCAGAACTGCCCAAGTTATACAAGTTATTTCTCGATCTAAAGCCACCATCATCCGAAGTTGTGGATAAGTTTAGCAATACGAACAGCTGGACAACATATTGAAGTTTGTCCGTTTAGATATATTGAAAGCCAGCCATGTGATTGAAAATGGTACACCTAACATAAATTTGATAGCTATGACCTTGGTAGATACATGGAAGGAAAGACGAAGTCATTAAAAGCGTACAATTGAGTTTGTCGGTAAATTTATAAAAGAATATTTCTTCACTTTTTTTAAATCTCATCCTTTTAAAATCGATCATACATTTTTTTAGAAGAAACAGACATATTAAGATGAATTAAGATTTCGTTGTTTTCGCGTTAACAAATGTTTTAGGACACCCATAGATATTTCTCTTATAAGTTTATAGTGTATTGATCGAAAAGATAAAGTCGATATATTTTTCAACATTCAACGAGGACACCAATTGATATAACGTTTTCAATATATTATTACGATCAATTTATTAACTAATTTATCTTTTCTTTTATTGACTATCATGATGTTTTAGTTGTTAGTGCAAGTGGAAGTGGGTGATGACATAAGTGCTATTTCATAAAATTTGGTGATCTTTAGGATTCCAAAGTTTTGTGGCGATGTTAACGTATTTTTTTACAAGAAAAACCTTCATTTCTTTTTGGGTAAATTAAAGATACACCTTTAGAAGTTGATTAGGTGAGGTGCGGTCGTGCGGGTAGATCTCATCTTTTAAATTTTACTTTTCACCTTAATGATTTTTACAAATATGTAATTAGCTCCTAATCAATTGGCAAAACCCCCCCCCAAAACCCTTTCTATTTATATTTCTTTTAACAATAATGTTGGGATTTAACAACGAATTCAAGGGATGTGCGTATGTTCATTAACCAAAAAGTAATAGAATTGTAAACACACACTTTCGAGAGTTTAGGATTTTTGGACTTAGCAAATGTAAATGGGACAAGTTTATTCGCAAACTACTCAAATTTATTTGACTCGATCATAATCGAGCTGAGCTTAAGCTTTATGATGCTTAGCTTGATAAGTTCATAAGTCTAATCGAACTCAAGTTAAATATAAATATTAATTGAGTTCGAACAAAATTTAAATATTATTATTATTATTTTAATTAAATTTATAATATTTTTTAAGATTATCGAGTACAAGTAAGCTTAAATTTCTATTCGAGCTTAAGCTCAAGTTTTATAAACTAAAACTCGATCAAATTTGAATTTAGTACTATATCATTTTGACTCGATTCATTTACAGTTTTATTTAGACCATATTTAAAACTCTATCTTTTTTATGAAAAAGAAAATCGATTCCAATAGTTTATATAGTAAGCTTGGAATGGGATCGAGAACATCTTGACATGCCTCTTTAGGTCTTGTTACTTGGAAGCTATCATATTATCTAATGTTCTTTTCACCTAAATGCACATGAACCTTGTCACCATCTCCTTAAGAGGCATTTTGTTTTTTTGGTTTGGTTGTGAACATGTTCTCTCTGTCTCATCCCATGTTACTTCAACTCCAATTTGTGTTGGATAGTCCCCATCCCATGATCTCCAAAGCTATATTTATCGTGAAGGTGGGCGCCAAGCTAATGTTATTTGTAGCAGTATAGGCTCCATGCTAAAATGACAGCCATCATATTAATGTTGATATAACGTATAAAGTGAGCGTGAGAGCATATTCTTGTATAGATTCGATCTTATATATCAAAACGATATTAATGTTAATATGATGTATAAAGTGGCACGTATTAATATAATATATTTCGATACATAAAATATCAAAATCACGTGTTAAAAATAGTATTTCTTGTTAGAATCGTAAGCATCTTAAATGCTAAATCTAGTATTTGCATCCAGGCATTGCATTTTGTCTAGAACTTAATTTTACTTTTTAATGGAATAGATTTTTACAATTGGAACCGTGTGAAGATTAGATATTGTGATGGAGCCTCTTTTGCTGGAGATGCCAAGTTTGACAATGGTGTATGTCCTCTCCCTCTCTTTAATGAAACTCATATCTATAATTATATATATATTTATGTGTGTGTGTGCGCGTGTGAATATACCATTTCTCAATGCCTTAGTGAAATTATAGCTTACTAAGGGTTGGTTTGTTTTGTATAATCTCAAGAGGTTACGGTGGTTTTTACTACTATTGGTGTTGATTTTTAGCGAATCGCTAGTTATCAAGTAATTGCTATCATCTTTCATTATCATTTACTAACAAATGTCACTAGTGTCCGTAAACTTTTAAAATTGATACCATCATATTTTATAATTGCAAAATTTTGATTGTAACAAATAATGACAAAGGTTCCAAAAAATTAAAAAAAAAAAACATTTTCCTGAAACAAACAGGTCTAAGTAGTAGAAAGTAGAATCGTGGACAATTAATAAATTGAAGCTGTCAATGAAACAAATTAACATTAGAACATGTGTTGGGACCCTTGTTTTCACCATATGTACTATGTAAGGAATAATTCAGAGACTAATAACTTCTGGGAGCTTTCACAATACCATTTTCCATTTTCATTTAATTATTCTAACCCTCCATCTTACTGTTTATTTATATTTTTTAAATCTAAATTATTGAATTTATGGTTAATTCGATTGTCCAAATTTAATGAAATATAAATTAAAAATGAGACGTAAAAAAATTAAAACGTAACGATAGAAAAATTTATAAACCCTACAATTCTGTTTGCTTTACTTTCCATTTTAGTGGATCACCCACCTCACTTCCCTTTTTTTTTTTGGCTCCACTCAATATGAAGGTTTTCCACGTAAATCATCGTGTTCGTTTTCCTTTGTTGTTATCTCTATATCTTTTTCAATTTTATCACCAAATCTGTTAGCTGCCATTTGGGAAAACAATAAATCACAGCACACTTCTAAAACATTGATGATTTTCCTAGAACTCGCCACCATGTTAGGCCAACTAAATGTTAGGGTTTGTTCATCCCGATTACTATGCATTCTGTGTCTGCTATGTGAATCAATCAAACGATTTCTTGGTTTCTTTGTTAATCAAACGCCCGCTTTTATGCCAAAATGAAACCAAAACGATTAGCTGAAGACGTTCTTAGCAGACCCACCCCTCACTGCTACAATTCGGGCTATCTTTTGCATTGATTGAGTAGCATTTACTGACTGATCGGGTTAAACTTTTTTCTTGTCTACTTGATAGACATCGGTGCTCTATTTCAAAGGACAAAAGATTTGGGAAGCAATAATTCAAGATCTTCTGCCAAAAGGACTAGGACAAGCTCGTAAGGTAAGAATCCAAATCTTGTTAATACAAGCAGCAGTAATAAGTTTGTAGAAAATTTGATGTGCTCTTTGATTTCTAGGCTTTGCTTTCTGGTTGCTCTGCTGGAGGACTAGCAGCATTCCTACATTGCGACGATTTCACCGGTTATTTGCCCAAGAACGCAAGTGTGAAATGTTTGAGTGATGCCGGGTTTTTCCTTGATGAGTATGTGTTTGTTTCTTTCGGCTTCTGGTTCTGTTGGCTTCGTGTATTAATCCAACATTAACCATTTTTTCTTGTACAGACGAGACATAGGACTGAATCACACTATGAGGACCTTTTACAATGATCTCGTGCTTCTGCAGGTGAGCTTTCCATTGTTGCGCGGTAGGCTTATAAACTAGTTTAGAGGAATACTCACTTGCTCAGCATAAGCTTTGTTCTCTAAAATTACAATCCACCAAACGATGGAATGAATTCTCCATGTAGAATTTGCTTCGAATCATAATCCCCGCAAGTGTCATCTGTCTTTCTAACCATTTTAGGAAACTGCAACCTGGTTGAAATTTTGAATGTTCTCTTGATTTCTGGTACTACCAACAGTTTTTATAACCCTAATTGGGAACTCGCAGGGTATGGAAAAGAATCTACACAAGAAATGCACAAGCTCCCTTGTTTTCCCGAGATTGGTATAATTCTTCAGAATGTTTCGGATGCATTTTTCGCCTAATACAAAAATCACCATCTTCAACCTAATTACCACGGTTTAATTAAGAAACTCACCTCAGTTTCCTGAATTTTGGAGTGCAGTGCATCTTTCCGCAGTATGCATTGAAGTTCATCACGACGCCTTTCTTCGTCTTGAACACTGCCTATGATGTCTACCAGGTAGAAAGTTTCACATTGGTATCGTTGGCTTGCGATCCATGTTAGCATTTACTACTACGTGAAATTTTGTTAAACATGTATAAACACAACGAAATTTTGGTGTTCAACAGATCAATCACATATTGGTGCCTCCTTCTGCTGATCCACAAGGACATTGGAAACGCTGTAAACTCAATCCAGCAGCTTGTAATGTCAACCAGATAAGGATACTGCAAGGTTTGTTCCTCAAAACTAAAATCTGATTTTCTTTGCTGAATTTCCTATTTCCCATAGACGAACTTATACTTTTTAGCAGTAAAAATCTACAAATGACATTCTACTTTCACTAACTCATCAATTGGCTTTGCCGTGCTTCTTGAAGGTCTTAGGAATGACATGTTTGCAGCCTTGAGACCGTTATTTTTCAATAGAAGAGGAGGGATGTTCATCAATTCCTGTTTTGCTCATTGTCAGAGCGAATTACAGGACACATGGTTTGCACCAGACTCTCCAAGGGTACACAATAAGGTGCTTCTTTCTCCTTTTGAATCTCTAGAAGCTACTTAAAATTGTGTTATTACTTGAAACAAGCAATAAATGCCCTTAGAACACTAAAGATCAAGAATTCTCAATATATGAGTTTTATGCAAACTCATCGTTCGCACTGTCATCGATATTATACCCAAGGTTGAGAAGTGGATCCCTATTCATGGGGGCCATAAAACATTCTTCCTTGTCGTTGGCATTTGATACATGGCACTACTGAATAAAATATTCTCTGATACAAATGGTATTTGATACTTACAGACCATTTCAGAAACTGTTGGTGATTGGTATTTCAGAGGAAGGCCAGCCAAGGAGATTGACTGTCCTTATCCTTGTGATTCCACATGCCATAACCTAATAGGCTAATACCTCAAATCAGGTACTTGTTCTTCAATCCATTGTCCTTAATCCTTGTAGTCACGAGAACTCCAGATTCTTCATGTGGGAATGACTAATGTTGAAGAACTATTGCAGGTAACAGGCATAGCATATACAGAGAAGGATGAATCTTTTGAAGAAGAAGACAGTGTTAGAAGATAGAAAAAACAGTCATATACAAGTGCAAGAATAAGGGGAAAGAATTCACAGGCATAGTGAAATTACCGCCTTTTTTCTTTTTTTTGTTTGTTTCAATCCATTCTTTGGGGGCAAAATTCATTGACAACGCAAAAGTTGTCGCAGGAATCAAAAGAAAATCATACTTCATATTTTTTGTATCCTGCATAGGATTATTTTCTTACTGTAATGAAATATACTGTTCATATCACAATCTCTTTCACTATAAAAACTGTATGGATTAGAAGGCAAGACAACCTATACCTTGAAGAAGTGTAAAAACACAACGCGAGCTTAATCAAGATATGATCTTCCAACACTTAATACCTTCTAAGGCCATTTTGACTCCTCCTTACACAAATCGAAAACTACGAATAATCATAAAGTTAGATTTACTCCTTACTCTATAAATAAAGTTTTCTTCTTCCGATGAATAAATTTTATTTTTCGAACCTTTTCACTTAACGCAAATCAAATTTTTTACCGAAATGGATGAAGTGTACATCAAGTAGTTCTCCTAAGTGTTAGATTTCAAATAAATATAGATCTTATACAGACAACAATAAAGAAAAAAGAATTAGACAAACAAGATATAAGCAGAATATTGTCCATTATAGATGCCTTTTGAAGGTACACCTCAGCTAATATATTTATCAACACCAACAAAACGGTGCTAAATCAGTCGCAGAGGACCTTGTAAGTGGTAAATATGTGAGACATCAAAGTAATACATTCACATTGCTTTTCCAACTATTACATAGGCATTGGAGGTTCGGCGTTCATCATTCCAACATATAGGCTCGAGCAATCACTCACTCAACTCAACTGTAGATCAGATCACTAAGCCATTTCCAACATTTCTATCTAGGTATCAAGATCTTAATTAGGTCGTTCATTAATTATTGTTGACATAAATCAAACATAGCCCACTGCCTATACTTTCTCTAGCTCACCATTGAGCTTGTCTAATTGACGCTTCAACTCCAGCCTCCATCCCTCGATTAAACTTTCCTGCTTCTTTATGAGGTCATTCTTTGCTTTTAGCTCATCTTCCATCACTGCAATCTCCTGGTACGAAATGCATAGCCTAAATGAGAAGATACATAATATTAAAGTCAGAAGATAGGCATGAGATTTTGATGACTTTCACCTTCCTAAGTGTCTCAGCCTTGGTTGGTTCATCCGTACGTTGTAAACCGATAAAGTAAAGCTGAAGCTTTTTGGCAGCCTCCATGAAATCTCTCGCATGCCTCTCCACATCAACTATATCAACCAAAATAGAGATACTTCTACTAAATGCATATTCAAATTTAGCAGCAGCAATATTAAAGGTCTACCTAATATAATAAGTTGATTATTCATGATAGTTTAGTGATGACAAAGAGAATACAAAAGAAAGATTGAATATATAGACCAGAACGCTCAAAAGGCTGGAATAGACATAACTTCCTAACTTTACCATGAATAAAACTATCTACATCTGTGTTTAGCACAAAATGGTAATAGATTTTCTACTCAAGGAAACACGAATACCGTTTTTGTATTGCAAGACAAGATATAATATCAGATTGTTTATAATAATACACAAGAAAATCTTTAGCGCAGATGTTGCAAATAACCAGACATGTTAGCCTATAGCATTTACCAAAAATTAGCTAATACAAATGCTATTGTGCTACATTAATAGCTACCCATCCATCGACAATCTTGAGTCAATAAGTCATGGTGGTAGCAGATTACGGTCAACCCAGATTACACAGCAACCATAAAGTGAATCCCAACATAACAATTAGAATTGTATAGCATGCCAAGTAGAAGCAATCCCGCAATCTCAAAGCTTGACATATGAGGACAACAAGCAAAGTGACTTATTAAATTACCATAAAATTTCGAAAAAGTAAGAAAATATATATTAAGCAGCAGTGACAATCATCTTTCAGCAAACAACAGACATCAAATGCCACAATGCAACTTCATTTTCAGGCATTTATGCATGTTACAATTGAAAAGGTCTAGTTTGAATTCACATGAGACTACAGCAAGCATAATCCTAGGACAACTTTCTATCGAGCTTGCTTCCTTCAATTTATACAATAGAAGTACTGCTTGTGCCTGAGTTTGCACCTCTCGTAAATACAAGCCTGCAAGGTCATTTAAAATACATATATTGCTATTTAAGAGAATATCTCAACGGCGGATACACTCTTGTAGGCTTCATCCTGCATGGAAAATCTAAATCTTTCTATTGACTACTCAAAAGCATGATTTTGGAAGCTCAAGTGGGATGATATATCTCCATCAAATTACTTGCAGCGAGAAATGTAATGAATAAAAAGGAAAGTACCAAATTTGAGACTAACAATAAATATTAGTAACTATAAAGAGAAAGAAATTCTCACTAACTTTGGTGTGAAGGGTTCGGAGAGCGATCAGTTGCTTGAAGTTCTCTTGCTGGCAAGCATGGAAGCAAAGCAGCTTCCAAAGCTGTCACACAAGCTAACATATCTTCCTTTGGAAATTGGTGATTTGGTGACTGGTTTTCCGGTTGTTGCTGTGGATCAAGTGCCGTTCTCTCAGCCATTTTGCTTCTCCTCACTTCCAGAGCTTAGAATTTTAACCTGCCAAGTGTAACAAAAACAAAAGTGAGAATGTTTGTAACTTAAGCCGAAATAAAAAACCCCAGCCTTGTTAGATTTTCTCCTCAAAATAGGATTTCACACCACGTGCTCTTCACATCTTTACTTAGAAGTTTTTTATCTAAAGAGCACTCTGATTCATGTTGTTCTCATGCAAAGAACTTTCAGCTGCGCAATCACCAACCCTAGAACATCAACCACCGACTAGAAGACCCTACCGAAGTTGTCATTCCATCGCATCAGTTAAGGAGACAATTAATGTTTCACGTCTTATTTTCAGTTTTCAAAATTTAACTATGATGCTAGTGAGAATCGTTGAAAAACATATACAGTTTTTGGTAAGAATTTTTACCATGATAAATAGATTTTACATTATCACGAATTCGTTTCCTTTTATTGAAGCTTCCCATTACATCATAAAATTTGCAAGGCTGTTGAAACTTCCAAAACAACTGTTAAGAAAGGTAAGATTTCTCAACTAATCACAAATAGCTAGCAAAGTTCTCACCTTTTCAAAGAAACCGACAGAAGGCGCGAGTGTTTGGGCGTCTCTCTGATTGATCTTGCAATGGGAGAGTTTCAATTGGCTATTGGTCTTAGGGTTTCAGTTGGCGATTTGGGGTTAGGGTTTTGTTTTGGAAGTGAGGAGCCTGGAATTGAATCAATGAGAGGAGCGAACGGAGAAACAAAAAGCCTTACTAGATGCCTTTGGAGTAATCACGTGAATAGCACTTGTTCTTTTACAGTCGTCTGTCACGCCGAGTGAAATTAGAGTAGAAAGAATACAGAGGGAAAGAATTATAAAAGGATTTAATTTTTTTTAATTGTATTTGGATATTGGTGGGAAAAAAAATGGAAGGAAAGTTAATAATTGATAAAAGTAAAATAAGAGTAGAAGTGAAATTACTCTTTTGCCTATAAAATAAAATGTAATATATGATCCTAAAATATAGTGGAGGGTAACCATATAATTATAAAGATTTTCCCTCATTTCTCTCCTTATTTCCTTTTATAGATGGAGTGACTAAAATATGATGCCAGGAAGTGCATCCTATCTGCATTCCTTTCCTCTTACAATCCATCCATAAAATGAATTATTTCCCTCTAGTTTTCTCCGCTCCCTCTTACGTTCCCTCGTTCCAAACACAGCGTTAGTGGTAGGGGTTACTTCACATGAAGGAGAACAACTCAGGTGACCCGGTTATCGAAAAATATAACACAAGCTAGTTAATTATAAATGTACGAAAATACAGGTTAAGTATTTGTATTTTACTTAAATAAATTCATCGCATATAATACTAATAAAAATTAAACTAATAAAAGGATAAGAATTTTGTTTTTTTTTTCCAATCGTATTTTGATATAGAAAAAAGATTTAAATCTAATCGATTTTATTAAAAAATCAATATTAATACCATTAAATTATAATAATATTCATAAAAATAAGACATTAAAATATAATTTTATCACAGCAATCTATTAGTAGTCACTTAAAAGCTAATTTGGAAGAAGTGATATAAAAGAGTCCTTTTTATTTATTAATTATAAAAGTATCTATCATGAACTTTAGTTATCATAAACACCCAAGTTTAAAACATTCAACACTTACATTCCATGACAAAAATATGAATTCCATTGCAACTCATCTAAATATAAGTTGTCTACTAAAACTGAAGATAAGTTGAATCAAATGTGGACCGAAGAATAAAAGGGAAAGATTTAACTTAATATAAAGTTTATTATTCAAGACAGAAACCAAATTAAAACACAATCTAAATCCTTTACAAGGCATAAAATTACTAATATATATATATATATATAAGCCACGTTATGCCTGTAGGCATAACGATATCCAAAAGATCAAACACATTTGATGAAACATTACTTTATAAAAAAAAAATCATAGAACAATAGATAAAATAGAAAAAATAATAAAATCATATAATAAGACATAGTAATTGATGGTTATTCAAAATATAATGAGGTTATTAAAAAAGATTTAAATCCTCTAAAATTACTCGTTTTCTAAAATTATTAATCGAAAGTTATTCTAAAATTATTAAAAAAAAGTTATTGTTATCAAAATAGAATGGGGTTGTAAGTTTAGCAAATAATCCACTAAAATATATTTTGTGTTGGAAGGTCTTTTAGTAAAAGAAAATCAAATTGTTAAAGGCATTAGAGTCAAGTCGTACACTTCAATATGATATATGATTTCCATTAGAAAGGCACCTTTTCAAGCGCTCCATATTTACCCACATAAATTTCATAATCCCCCGTTTTGTCGAGACATCAAAATCACACGACATACCAAATTCAATTTTCTTATAACTTTTCCGCAATATAAATAAGGAAAAAATATTCAATAGGTAGTATATGACGTGTGTAATTATACATGATATATAAGTATAAACTATATTTAAATATTTGACAACTTATGATAGTAAAATTTTAGGTAATTATGCATTATCAATGCACGTGTTCAAATTTAATTAATAATTATATATCATATATATTTTCACATGACTTATATTACTCAGGAAATCCTTTTTAATAGGATATTGTAAGTTATGGTCAGTGGGCTTAATAAATTGCAGCAAGCATGCTAAATCTTTATAAATTAAATGGACGCTATGATTTATTGAGCCATAAAGTATTTGGAGATGCTAAGCAGTAACTTTAATGTTTAAGGCACTTAATAAATGTCCAAGACCATTTTGACATAGTCAAAAGAAACCTTAGCCGGGGCAAAATATAGGCACTTAGATACATGAAAATAGCCCTACATGAATGGGCTAGGCCCGCTAAAGTTCCTACCGTAAGAATTAAATAATTATTTAGATAGGTCACAGGATCAACATAACCTGGACTGATTTGGTATGACTTAAAATATTTTGAATTTGCGAGCTTAGAAATACCATAAAGCTATGTTGAGCCAATCTCACTTAGTTTGCTTTGACTCGCAGGCTAAATAAATTCATTACCTACCAAACAACCCTATTTTACCCATTTATATACGTCGGTGAGTTAAATGGACCAACTTAATCTATTTAGCCAAGTTTAAACTTTATATATTAAATTATATTATAATATATATTTTTCAAAGTTTTTTTATATATAGTTTTCAAATCATATTACTTTTTCGTTAATAGGTTCGTAAAATTACTATTTGATAATGCCATTTAATTTTTTTAATTAATCTTTTCTATTATAATGCATTAATTTAGCATTTAATACAATATATATCCATAATAGTGTCAAGTACTTCTTAAAGTTGTTTTAAGATCCCACATATATGTAGTTACTTTCCTCTATATAATTCACAATAAGTACAAAAATGTTAATATGCTATTGATAATATTCCCCTAAAATATGCACAAGCTATAGTCTAATCCATTTACTATATTTTATTTAATTTGTTTTATTTTTATATAGTATAAAGGTTTATTAGTTATTTATATCATGATGCTTCATTCTTATTAAGTATAATATTATTTACATTCTGATACTTCTTTTTCGTAAAAGAGCAGTCAATAGCTCTTATGCACAAGATCTGTTAGCTTTAAAGCTTTTCCTCTTTTGTCAAAGTTGTTAAACAACATTGTTGCCTCACTTACCTGACATTGTTAAAATCTATTTCCATAGTTGGGTTTTTTAGATAGCATTGTGATAATGCCTCAAGAATATAATAAATCAATATAATGTTATTTTCTTTTCTCAATAGTAATGTACTTTCATATCTTCTTCATTTTTTCTATGTATTTAAGTTTATGAATATGAAATTTGCAACATTTGGTGTTTTAAAATTGTAACAATTAAACTTTCTTTACAATCACACTCATCATTCTATATACGACAGTATATGGTTAGTTAACTCTTTTCATATGTTAAAGAAGAGTAATAATCAATTAAGTATTTTCCACATTCACAAGAAAAACTATGATTGAGAAGATTACAAATGTAAGCCATACAGAGAAACTTCCCATGAAGGATAACCCGTATATACAGTATGGTGATTGAGAAGATCATACACCCAAACCAAATGGTAATGAAAACTATCAAGAGACAAAGGATGATTGTAGTTTTGGGAGTTTAAGTGATGTATTAATGCTTTTGGGTGACTGTCATGGATGTCATCCATGGTCTCGTATTATAATCTCAGTGAAGAGGTAGTACCTAACTCTAATGTTTGTGTTTTATTCTTACTCAACTAAAAATATTATCCAATTTCCAATTTTTATATATTATACAACCATTGCTTATTATTATTAATTATTATA
The DNA here is from genome assembly GCA_024138015.1 of Lumnitzera littorea. Classification (NCBI taxonomy): domain Eukaryota; kingdom Viridiplantae; phylum Streptophyta; class Magnoliopsida; order Myrtales; family Combretaceae; genus Lumnitzera; species Lumnitzera littorea. Next base: position 123,998,394 of record JAMXBB010000003.1, on the reverse strand, counting down.
TATAACTATTATATGATTCGTCTAATCTTATTGTATTTTTCCTCAAAGCATTGTATTATTTTATATCTCTTAATTCATTTTATTATGCAAATCATATTTGTTGAATATATTTAGACAATGAAAGATTCTACATATATTGTTATTCATAGATAATACATGAAAATCGTCAAACAAAACTATGAGTAGAACTCTTCATGGATATTGATAAATTTTACATAATTATAATGCTTCAACATATAATGATTAGCTTTATAGTATAATTCTTATTTTTTTCTTTTCCTATAGAAGTTCAACGATTTGTTTTTTCAATTTTTGATTTATTATTATTGACACTAAATATACGCTTTATATTATGTTGCAAGCAATAATATTGTAAACCCCGTAATCAGATAATTTGAGATTGATACATAAAATTTAGGACTATCGAGTAAATTATCTGATTGAGCCTAAATTTTACTACGAAGTTGAGAATATTAGTAAAATTAATCATGTAAGTTTGAATTTATGCAAATAAATAATTAAATATTATAATATTAAGTTATACGTATATTACTCATTATTTATCGAAAAAGTATAAAATAAATTTTGATAATTAACAAATCGATAGAGATAAATTATACACACATGAAAAATTATAAAACAATATAAATAATATTTATGAGTATTTATTTATACCATGTGTATATTTATGAGTAGATAAAAATACTCGAAATTATTTAAAATACCTAATACATACTAAATAATTAATAAAAATTTAAAAAAATGTGGAAAGTGTAGAAATGTCTGGATTTGAGGCGTGGTAAGTTGGGAAGTGAGTTTGGAAAATTAACAAATAAATTCTAGACCCATAGAAAGTGAAAAAGGAAAAGCAAAAGGACACTTATCCAAAATAAATTACAAAAAAAATCCTTAAACTATCTTATAAATTTAGCAAACCCCCATCGTAATTCATTTTGAATAGTTGAAAGTTTAGAAAAAATTAGAAAGAGGTGAGAAGAGAAGAGAGAGAAATTTTATAAAAATTATATAAAACATAATGTAATTAAGGCTTAAAAAAATAACATACGTCCAACCACCACTTGAGAAGAAATGACGACCATCACCTGACGGTTAGGCCATCGCTAGGGGCTTTTGACAAGAGGGGAGCCATTGCTGGTGTAAACCTCATAATCGGTTACTTGGAGTTCAATTCATAGAATTTAGAGCAATCGAGCTAATTGTCGAATTCACTATAAGTTTTACGACGAAACTAGAAATATTAATGAAAGTGATCGTGTAAGTTTGAATATAAAAAAATATGTAATAAAATAAGAGAATATAAAATTTTCAAATTTTAAGTATATTATTTGTTATTTATCGAAAATATGTAAAATGTATCCGATAACTAAATAATTGCTACAGATAAATTATATACACACTAAAAATCATAAAATAACTTAAATAATATTGATAAATATTTATTTGTACCATATATGAATTTACATGTAGATAGAAATACGTATAATTACTTAAAATATGTGAAATAGGCTACAATAATGTTAAATAATTAAAGAAAATGCATGAATAATTAAGGAAAAATCAAGAAAATTATGGAAATCTCCAGAAAGTGGTCATTGCAGCTTAGAAATGGAGAAATAAAATTAACTAATCAAGATGTAACAAATAGAAAGTGAAAAAAAAAAAGATAAGACAATTGTCTAATCAATTTAATACACTGTAATTTTCCTAAATCTCTATAATTACCCAAAAAATTACAAAAGCTCATTTGAACAATTAGAAAAGTAGAAAAAATAGAGAAGGTCAAAATAAGAGAGTTAGTGTTGGTTTTAAAAAATTAGACAAAAATCTATATAGTTGGAGTTTATAAGGAGACCCCTAATCAGAAAAGCATTTAGAAGTGGACGACCACCACCATCATATGGTAGTGGCAACACCTAGGGTGGCTGATAATGGCCGGAGCCACCAATTCTTATGAGTTTAATTTTCTTCTGATTTTACATATTTTATTAAAAATATTAAATATACTTAGAAAATTGTGAAATTCGGTATTTTGGGGTTTTTAAGTATGTAGATTTAAGAAAAAAATTTATTTTTATAATTTTGTATCTAGAAATATACTGCTCTTAAGAAATCGTATAAACCTAAACAAAGTTCGGGTTAGAAATAAATAACCTTAAGAATGTAGTTTTGAGCCCAAAATTTTTGTGTAGACTACTTAAAGGTTATGAAACAGTACTATGAAGCTCTTTTTAAAAAATTAATTTTCGAAATTTTTAAGCTTTAAAATAATACATAAAATGGGTAATTTAGGACTAATTAGGTAATTAAATAGATAATTACTAATTGAATGCATAATCATATGCTTTGTGATATTGAAATCTGATGAAGTATGATATTTCTAACATTTAAGGTATTAGATGTAATTATTAGGATATTATGTACTATATATGTAATAGGTAAAAATGGTATATTTTAAGTTAATTTTATAAATTAAGATAATTAGGTGTAAAATCTGATTTGAGTCGTATTTAGATATTTTGAGATATTAATTGATGTCGGGAGATAATATTTGAGTGATAAAAATATTAGATGTGTATTTGTACATAATAGGTAATAATAAATAATATTCAAAAATTGGAAATATAATAAATAGAAAATGTTAGAATAAAATTTGATATTATATTAATAATAGGAATATATATAAAATCCGATAAGAGACTTAAATTTAGGTAAATATATGAAAAATGTAAAATTTTCTCACATTAAGAGTAAGTTCAGTACATTAATAAGGATTTAAGTATATCAGGTAAAATAGAATATTGATTTAAAATTAAAAGTGATAATTAGGATACTCAAGCCTAATGTGAAAATGTGATAAATTTTACATTTGTGTTCGGATCGCATTTTTAAGCTTTATGTATAATATCCTTAATTAGAATCACTTTAAAACATAAATCAAAATTAGATTTGGAAACCAAACCTCAAACTAATCTATGCTGAATCAATAATAACTATTGTGTATATGGGAATAATTAAGCTAAATCATAACTTAAAGTATATATACATATACATATCATGAAGATATAAATATTAAAAACACATCTATATTATATATTATAGAACACACAGTGATAAGTTGACCTGCGATTGATTGAATAAGCGACCAAAGATACCGGATAAGTTGGGATTTATATATCGCTATATTTTGGAGTACTAATTTGTAGTACTTGAAGACTTGAAATTTTATTGGATTGTTCTTGTTCGATAGTTAGTTATGTACATGTACTTGTTCTGAGCTGTTGATATAATTACTGATTTGCTACTTAGCTTATATTGTCTGATTTGTATAAAATAATTGATCACCCTAAACTGGACTTAATCAAATATATAAACTGTAAACATAAATCGAACCTGCATAGCAACCATTAGGGAAAACGTTGGATTCTCCGACCAAATACCAACCCCTTTAAATAGGATAGCATAATTGGTCCTTTTTTCATACTTAGTCGAACTAAGTAACAGGTGATGAGATCGCGGTAAGGATAAAGGCAATAATTCGAATGATAATCATGGGAGAAGTGATGCCTTTATTGTATAAACTTAGATTTGGTCGTGAGTTGTTGCGTACATGTTGATTCTCCTTAAACTCGGATTAAAATAAGTGAAATTTCTCTAATTTCACAATAGACTAAATAGTGTTATATGATGTCACTTGCATATTGCATTGCATTTAATTAATCGTTTGAGAACCATGCTTATGTTATCGTACAATTTTATGTCTTCATCTCTGCTCATAAGTTGTCGGTTGCTTATACCCTTATAAATTTCCTTACAGGTGACAATCTAAATGCTATGTTATAATTATCTAGAGTTTTGTACCTTTTCAAAAACTTCAAGGGAATGAAGACCACACTAGATGATCAACAGAGTTTTTGAGAGTTTTGTTAATAAACCTTAGATATGTGAGTTGATCGTATAATATTTTACTTATTTTAGACTATTATGATGTGTGGATATCTCTTAAGATCTTAAGACACTATATATATTATATATGTATATATATAAATATGATTTAAGGTTTTGTATGTAATTTTATTGATAGTTTGTGCAAAATGTTTACTTCAAACTGGGTAATTGTAAATGATTTGTGTAAATTATATCTACGATAACGACTGTAAAGTCGATTACCATCTTAGATTGGTTTACATTGTGAAACCGTTGTAACTCCGCTGCTTCAAAGTGTAATAAATATCAAAACAAAAAGTTAATTAATGCCTTTAAAATTATGTTCTTATATATCAATATGTGATATAATTTATTTATGGAAAATTCTTTGACTAAGTTGAAGGATTTTTTTCTTTTTTCTTTTTCTTTTCCCTTACAAGAATTAAAATGATTGGCAAATTGGACATTTTCATCATTGGTGAAGTAAGAATCATTAATATAATCACAATACAATTTTATAATAAATAATATTATGCATTTGATTTTCTTAGCTTAATTTACGCATAACTATACTATGTAGAGTAGTGGTATGATCTTTAACTATTATACATTTCATGACCTTAAGCCTTTTTGAACTATTTTCCTTAGAAAAAATTAATATTTCAATTAAGCTATTATGTGATTGTGTGTGTTTGTTAACAATATGTTATTTTTACTATTGGCCATAAACAACAACTACAGTTACGGAGAATACTTTTTTTATTAGGTAGTTTATACTTTTACTTACTCGATTCTGTTTATTAAAATAAAAAGTAATTAAACGATTAGCATTATCTAGGGAAACTTTTTATTATTGCTGAAAGGAAATAGATATTATGATTATTGGCTTGCTCAATTTTGGGTTTAACAAAAGAAACTTCTATTGGTTAAGAGTAATTAATTTTGTACAACTCTCATGCATAATAAATAATACTAATTGATATAAAATTTATTCCACATAAACAATTAATATGTACCAAGAATTTTGAAAATATGCATGACACATGTACAAAATTCATTATAAATGACATTTATTATGCTTAAGATATACAAAATTTTATTAAGAGTAATTAGATGTATATAAAATTAATTTTGTATGCACACTTTTCATATCGATCATGTAATTTTTTTAATCTTTTTCTTTTTATCAATGATGGTAATAATATATATATATATTTTTAACAAATGGTTGCGATATGATTTAATTTATTAATATGTCATAAATCCTCTTATACAACTTTATCTATCTTTTATATGCACATTATTGCACATGCTTGCCAGACAATTAACATTTGATTTTGTATTGAATTGATTAGTGTTAATTTTAGTATTAACTCCATATTATCTACTACTTGTTGGAACTCCTTTAAATATACATTGAATAAATTAAAACATTAAAATGATATCAACATGTGGAATTTAACCATTTAAAATTGGTTTAAACATTGTGATTTAAGAATCAATTACAAGTAAAAATACTAACATTACTAACTATTAATAACAATAATGGTAATAACATATAGACCATCAAAACTAATAACAATAGATAAATATATACGTGTAATAGAAATAATAATATATTGATATATACGTGCATGTATGTGTGTGTAAATAAATTAAAAAATAAGCAATAATAATAGTATCTATATATTTATGAACATATATATGAGAGCAAGTAAATAATAATAAGTAAATAAATATATAAGCAATACATAGATACATAAATACATATATATATAAATAAATAATAAAGGAAATAAGTAAGTAGTAGTAACAAAATATACATATTTATATATTGATATTATTGAGCCAGTAATGGCTTATTCAATTCCATACCCTTCAAAATAATAATTAGTTTATAAAGTTACCTATCTGTCCTTTATACATAGTTTATTTATTTCTTAATTAGCTTTCTTTATAAAATATGAAGAAATAAAAAAGGACAAATTTGACTTCTTGCTCTCTTATACATAGTGTAATTTTGATATAATTTTTAAAACCCCATTTGTATTTTTGTCTCCTATATTCCCTCTCTTCGCATCATTTACTTTTTTTTTATAGCCAAACGTTGTTTATTAGGGATTAAGGATGAGTGAGTATGAAGTGGGTAAGGTATAGAGCTTTATTTGTACTATACTCTATGAGTACATGTTCTAAAACTTTGCTATTCGCACCTTATCCTATGGCATACTAAAACCATCCTATACATTGTATCTTGTAGATTATAACGGGTATTCTGTAGAACCTATAGATTTTTTTTTCCCTTATAAATTTTAATATAGCTATTTTTTCAAAACATAAAACAAATTTAACCCTTTTTATTTCAAAAGTAATTGTTTAACTTAGTCAATATTTCTTATAATGCCAATGGATTGAAAATATTAAGGTTTATTTTCAGTTAATTTTTTTTCCTTAAATGATTCTTTAACCATTATTATTATGGATAGATTTTTATAAAAGTATTATATAAAACATTTTTCTATGTAAAAATAAGACATTCATTTTTTAATAATCACATTGTATAGATATTTAAGGGAATAAGTATACTATTTAAAAAAATGAAAACCGTAAACATCATAGTTAATACAAGATTTACAAAGTTTATTAAAATATAGATAAAAAAAATCACAAGATTATACAATTCAATAATTATAAATGTGATGATAATATAATAGGAACAAACAATTAACCATGGAAAAATAAAAACGTAACATGAAAAACGAAATAAAAGGTAAATTCAAACTGATTTTTTTTTTTTTTTGTTCTTCAATATACATGCATTAGTAAAATACTCTCCCTATGCTTTAAAAAATCAAATTTTGCTTTAACAATAATACCAAATCTTTCATTAAACATAAAACAAAAAAAACTATTTCATTATAGAAAATAAGTAATAGATATACCTTGTAGTTAGAGAACTCTAATGTTTTCCCTAATAAGTTACTATATAAGTCCAATTTAGATTTACAAATCATATATTTAGTTAGATCCAGTTTAAAGTGTTCAATCGTTTCAAACAAATCACACAAATACAAGCCAGAATAGCAAATCAGAATTATATCATTAAACTCGGAAACATGCACATATAGACATGTGCACAGTTAACTATCTAACGAACATAACCAATTATAATTTCAAGCCTCTAAGTACTATAAATTAATACTCCAAAATACAGTAACGTATTAATCCTAATTTACTTGAACTCCTCGCTTGCTTACTCAAAGTGCAACTCTCATAAGTCATCGCTAATTATCTCTACAATACAAATGTTATTTCAGTTTTTACGTAACTATCATATATTGGTTTTATTCTCTAACACTTATTGTTATCTTTAGTTTTGAGTTTTACTATACTTAATTATTTAGGTTTTTAAGTTTCTTACAGTTATTCTTAATTTTGGCTGAGTTCTAATTTAGTTTTGGAGTCGGTTTTTAATTACGGGTTATACAAGAACTCTAAAAACTTGTTCCAAACTATAATATGAAATTATTCATATTATAATTGGGTATCATAAATATCGTATTTAGTCTCTAACTAGTATTCCAGTTTACACGGTACACCATAATCTTCATTTAACCACTTAATTTATTTTTGATATGAGAAAAATTTACATTTTTCATATAATTATATAAATTTATATTTAATATTAGATTTAGTTTATATTAATATTATTATAATATTATCACTTTTAGCATAATATTTTCTACTCGTTAATATCCTATATTTACATATTATGTGTTATTACATAATTTACTTCTAAATCACCTATATAACACTACATATATCATCCTTCGTGGTCTTATAACATATCAAATGTCTAATCATAACCTAAAAAAAAAATTATATCTAATTAACCCAAAATCACAAATTTAACTTAATTATACCTATTCACCTACATATTTAGTACATATTATGCATAAACTCTAGGTAAATATATAATAATTAATATCCAAGCTCTATTAAAGCTACGAAAAATATATTATACTTAGTACATTATAGTTGTTATATTATGATCATAAAAAGTACTAAAATGATTTATTATACATTATTTTTTGGTATATCGATTTTAGGTTCAATTTTGCTAAAATTAGCTTAAATTAGGTAAATGACCAAATAAAATTATAAGATTCAAATTGAGTATTCTCAAAATCATAAATAAGCTTTAGAAGTCATTACAAATCAGATTAATCAAGGAATTTACTTAAAAACCCATTATTTCTTTCATATGAAAAACATGGCAAATTAAACAAAATAATTTTAATAAATACTAAACTTATAGTTTATAAAAAAAATTATATAAATTAAATATATTATATAAGGAATATGTACACCAAAAATTAACTCGAAATAACATTATTTACTATTTTTGAAAATTCATATAAAATTTATTAGAATTAGGCATGTTCTTAAGGAACCTATATAAGCACTTCAAATTTTAAAAATTTGGTTTAATATTCTAATTCTACATGAAAATATACTTAGGAAAAACAAATTTCATAATTTTCCATATATATTTGATATTTTTACTAAATTAAACAAATTCAAAAGGAAAATCGAAACTCACTAATCGACAAACTTCCAGCCACCAGTGGTAACTCCACCATTATCTTCAGCTCTAAACGTGGGGTCCATTTTCTATTGTTTGTGGCCATTCCTCTCCAAGTGATCATTGGATGTAGGTTCCATTTATAAGCCCTAAATGTATACCATTTTGTCTAATTTTGCTAAAATTGGTTTTTCATCTCTTCTCTCCCCTCCCTAATTTTTTTTTATTCCCAACTAATTAAAATGGTGTTTGGTTAGGTTGTGCTGAATATATGACATAATTAGGGTTTTACTTTCGATTTTGTGATACTAAGTGTCCCTTATCTTTTTCACTTTCTAAATGACCTAATCTTGTTTATTGAATTTTCATCTTCCATTTATAGCTTATCACGCCTATGTTCTTGACAATTTCATGCCTTTTCATATTTTTCTTAAATTTTCCTTAATTATTTATGAATTTTTCTTAATTATTTAGTATTAATTAAGTATATTTCGAGTATTTTAAGTAATTTCACGTATTTTTATCTACACATAAATGCATATATGGTATAAATAAATATTTCTAAATATTATTTTAGTTATTTTATGATTTTTAGTATGCATATAATTTATTTTTATCAATTCGTTAGCTATAAGAACTCGTTTTACGCGTTTCCGACAAACAATGAAAAATTTACATACAGTTTGATATTATAATAATTAATTATTTCATTATTTATTTTCCTAAATCTAAACTCACGAAATCATTTTTACTAATATTTTTAACTTCATCATAAAATTTGAACTTGATCGGACAACTTACTCTACCGCCTTAGATTTTATAAACCGAACCCCAAATATCTAATTGCAAGACTTACATATATCTCTTACAATATTTTTATACATAACTTATTTTTCTAAATACTATATATTCTTATTTCATTTAATTCTTTAAATTTCTATTTTCAAATATAGGCACACCCTATTTTAGAAATTTCTAGAATAATCTAGACTTAACCCTAAATCCTACTATACTTTTTCCTTTTTTGCAGCCACAATCGTTATTTTGTATTCCTGCTCAATCATTACTCTCTTCACCTGTGCTCTTTTCATCACCCTCTTCCCTTCATTTTTCTTCTCTTCTAAATACCTCATTCTCTTTCTCTCATTATGTCTCGTCCCTGCCTTCATTCTTAGCGTTGGACCTTACCTCCATCATTATCTTTAATTCTTGTCTCTTACTCACCTCTAATTTAATCTTTCATCAAACCCTTACCCTTTTCTTAATCTCTCATCCCTTTCTCATTCATTGTCCTTGTCATCGAACCTTACCCCCAAGCCTCAGACACCCTGTAATGTCTTGCCATTTACTCTCTTAGATCACAAACCACCCTTAGTTACTCTTTCGTCAGCATTTCGCTCTCGCTGATTCAATTTAAATTGTGGACAACTTATTGCAATTAAATTCCTCGCATTTTAAGCTTTTCTAGTAATTAACATTTGTTAATTATTTGAGTATTTTATTAAATAAATTGTATTTTACATATTTTGTTTTTCATAGGTTTATATTCGGTGTCGGTTCATTAACCATTCCGTAAACCCCATAATTAGCTACAATGGGGTTTAGTTTATAGAATTTAAGACAATCGAATAAATTGTCTAATCTAATCCAAATTTTATGATGAAGTTAGGATTATTAGTAAAAGTAATTTCGTAAGTATGAATTTAAAAAAATTAATAAGAAAATAAGAAAAATATAAATTTTCTAAATTTTAAGTATATTATCCGTTATTTATCGAAAATGCGTAAAATGTGTAAAATGCATTTCGATAACTAACTAATTGTTAGAGATAAATTATATGCACACTAAAAATCATAAAATAACTTAAATAATATTTAGGAATATTATTTGTACCATATATTAATTTACATATAGGTAGAAATACGAGTAATTACTTAATATTTGCAAAATAGGCTAAAATAATATTAAATAATTAAAGAAAATGCATGAATAATTAAGGAAAAATCATGAAAATTATAGAAAAATAAGGAAATGTGCAGAAGTGGAGTGTGCCAATCTGAAATTGAAGAAACAAAATCAATTAATTAAAATTCAACAAATGTAAAGTGGAAAAATGGATAAGATAAGGCTTATGTTATCTCAATTTAATGTACAAAAAATCCCCAAGACCTCTATAAATACCCAAAAAATTACAAAAGCTCATTTAGTCAGTTTGAAACCCTAAAAAATTAGAAAGCACCAAAATCGAGAGGAAAAATTAAGGTATTAAAAAAATTATAAAAATTTGTGCAATTAAGACCTTAGAGGAGATCCCCAACCAGACAAGCATCTAACAGTAAACGGCTATTATCACCACATAGTGGTGGCAGCGCTTAGGTTGGCTGACAAGGCCTTGGTGGCCAGAGTCACCAGTTCTGGTGAGTTCAATTTTTTTCTCGATTTTACATATTTTTTAAAAATATATTAAATATGCTTAAAAAATTATGAAATTTAGTATTTTGGGGTTTTTAAGTATATAGATTTAGGAAAAAAATTTAGTTTTATGATTTTGTATCTAGAAATATACTATCATTAAAAAATCATGCAAACCTAAAATTTGTTTAGATTAGAGATAAATTACCTTAAGAGTACAGTTTTGAGCCCAAAATTTTTGTGTAAACTACTTATGGGTTATAGAATAGTGCTATAAAGCTCTTTTTCAAAAATTCATTTTCGAAATTTTTAAATAATTTTTAGGTCTTAAAGTAAAGCATAAAAAAGGTAATTTAGGACTAATTAGATAATTAAATAGATAATTACTTATTTAGTACATTATTATATGTTTTAAGACGTTAAAATTTGATGAAATATGATACTTGTAACATTTAGGGTGTTAGATGTAGTTAATAGGGTATTATGTAGTAAATAAGTAATAGGAAAAATAGTAAATTTTTAGTTAATTTTGTAAATTAGGATAATTAGGTGTAAAATCTGATTTGGAGTGAATCTAGATATTTTGAGATCTTAATTAATGCTGGAAGATGATATTTGGAGTGATAAAAATATTAGATGTGTATTATATATATCATAAGTAATAATGCATAATATGGAAAATTAAAAATATAATAAATAGAAAATATTAAAATAAAAATTGTGAAGAACACCAGGCTAAACTCAAGAAGAGGGGTGAATTGAGTTTTAAGGACAAATTGCAATTTTTTTTTATATAAATAACTAAATGCAATAATAAGAGTAATCAAAGTAATGATATAACAATAATAAGTGCGGAAATTAAAGGAAATAAGGATAAAAAAGATCAAGCCTGAATATAACGTAGAGTTCGAACCGCCCTCTAGTCTCTACGAAGACTTAATGCCTCTAACCGAGGATTTCATACTACTTTATTGATTTTTTAATCTAAGCTCTAAGAGCTACACAAACATAAATTTGATTATACGAGTTTTATACTCACAACCCTCAATACAAATCACAATCTTAACTCACAACAAAAAAACTCAATCTCAAGGATTATTAATGTAATGCTTTTAACTCTTAATGCTTTTACAACTAATAGCTCACAAGCATTACACTTCAAATCTCTCTAAATATTAGCAATTTATGGTATAAGAAACAATGAGAATTATAGACAATAAGAATATAAGAAAATGCTTAAATATTGCAGCAAAAGATCAGTTCTCTATTGTTTATTAAGCATATCATCTCATTTAATTCTTCCCGTTACAATGCATTTAATACTCTAACAGCTAATTGTATCAGACTCACTGGCATGACAGTACTTTTAACTACCAGCAAGCCGGTTCTTCTAGGCCAGTGTGCTTTTCTTTGTATTTTTCAAGGCTTTATATCGTCAACCTAGTTTTTTTTTTTTTTTGAGTTGCTAACTCAGTAGACCAAATATTACCTGAAAATTCTTTTAACATACAACAAACAATTATTTTTTTGTAAGCTAACTTCAAGATCATTTAATCACTATTCAAAATATTAAATTTCTTGTAGAGATAATTAATATATTTAATTATTAAGCAAATTAATTGATCTTATTCAATTACCTCAATATAATCAAATAATACTTAGCTTAATCATCCTCTTGTTTTGTTTTCTTAAAAAACAAAATGTTTAGTTATATACTTTTTATTTTGTTCTCATTAAAATCAACAAGTTTAATTATACACTTTTTGTTTTGTTCTCATCAAAATCAAATAATGAACCCTAGGTTCAACAAATTGATATTATACTAATAATAAGAAAATATATAAAATTTGGTATGATACTTAAATTTAGGTAATTATATGAAAAATGTAAAATTTTTTCACATCGAGAGTAAATTCAGTACACTAATAAGGATTTAAGTGTACTAGGTAGAATAAAATACTGATTAAGAATAATTATGATATTTAGGATATCTAGAAGTAATGTGATTAATTTCACATTATGGGTCAAAATAGGTTTTTAAGATTCATATATAAAATTGTACTTAGAAACAGAACTAGAACCTAATTTAGAAATCGATGTGAAACTGAACCCGAACCCGAATCCGAACCTATCCCCAAACTAAGAATAATTGTAAAACACTTGAGAACCTAGATAATTAGGCATATTAAACCCTAAACCAAAAATAACAATAAGTGTTATAAGATAAGACTAATATATGACAATTATGTGAAAACTAAAACAACGTTAATATTATAGAGACTATTAGCAATAGATTGATCAAGTCTTACCTCAACCGATTAAGTGAGGAGTCTAGGTAGGTTATGATTAATACAATATTGTATTTTTTAGGCTTGAAATTATGCTTAATTATGCCTGTTAAATAGGAAACTATGTGCATGTGTTTGTTTCTGAATGATGCTATGATTTTGATTCATTACTCTAGATTGTATTTGTATGTATTATGGCAACAATTGAACACCTTAAACTGAATCTAATTAAATATATGACTTGAAATTCTAAATCGGACATGCATAGCAACCCATTAGGAGAAACCCAGGGTTTTTCGGCCAAATACCGACTCCTTCGAAAAGGATAACGCTGGATAATATAATTGGTCTCTTTTTCATTCTTAGTCGAACTAAGTGATAAGTGAGGTCATGGTAAAAGGTGAAGTCAATGGTTCAAAGGTAGTCATGGGAGGAGCGGTATCTCCATTGCAGAAGCTTAGGTTTGGTTGCGAGCTGTTACGTTAACAAAAACTCCTCAACCTAAATTAGAGCGGGTGTAAATTCTTTAATCTCATAATAGGCTGAATAACGTCATGCGATAGCATTTATTTAAGCATGCATTGCACATAATAATTTAGTCGATAACTTAGTTTGTGTTTATTGTATGGTTTTAGGTTTTCGTCCTAACTTACTGAGCTGTGGTTGCTCACATCTTTATAGACTTTATTGCAGGTACTAGTTAGGAAGCAACCATATAACTACCCTAAAGCTAATAATCGCTGGATCCTAGGGAGTGAAAATATAAACTGAAGACTGGATACACTGTTAAATATAGATTACTCTTTAAACTTTTTAGTATTAATTTACAAATTACTTAAGTAGATTAGGATTAAGTTGCTAAATCTTGTAAAGATACTCGGGTTATTTCAATATAAGTATATATCTTTCTTAAGTTCATAAGTAAATAACATTGGCAATCTTCTCTAGGATACACTTTATTTCCCTATTGGATACCTCAACTTTGTCCACATGTTTGTGGACGATACAGAGTGGTAAGTTTATGAGTGACTTCATATTTTGTTAACAATTTTTGAAATTAGCAATTGCAAAAATGCTACCCCCCATCACTTATAATAGCATTAAGTACCCCAAACCTGGAAAAAATGTTCTTTTTCAAAAATTTAATTACCACTTTGGCATCGTTAGTTTGTAGAGAAATTGCTTTTACCCATTTTAACATGTAATCTACTACTAAAAGTATATATTTGTTTGAAAAAGATAAAAAGAAAAGACCTATGAAGTCTATTTCTCATATATCAAAAAGCTCAATTACCAGAATACTATTTTGTGATAATTGATGTCTTTTAGAAATATTCTCGATCATTTGACATTAAGCATAAGACATAACATAATTCCTATAATCACTAAATAAACTAGGCCAATAAAATTTACAAGATAAAATTTTAGTTATAGTTTTTCCTATACCAAAGTGGCTTCCTGCTTCTTTAGAATAACAGTGCTAAATTATGCTAAGCTGTTCTGTTTCAAGCACATAACGTCTAATTACTGGGTCAACATAACTTTTAAACAGATACGGTTCATCTCAGAAATAAAATTTCATATCATGTAAAAATTTTTTTTTCTTTTAAAATGAGAAACCATATGGTATGATTTTATTAACTAAGTAATTGACTATATTAGCATACTAAGGTAATTATCGGATCTCTACTGCATACAATTGTTTATCAGGCAACTTTTTATTAATGGGTAGCTCTAAATACTCAAATTGTAAATGAGATAAATGATCAACGATTACGTTTTCAGTTCCCTTTTTATCTTCAATTTCAAGGTCAAATTCTTACAGTAATAAGATCTAACGAATTAACCTAGGTTTAGCATTAGCTTTAGCAAACAAATATTTTAGAATGGTATGGTTTGTGTATATTATGATCTTAGAACCTATAAGATAAGGCCTAAACTTGTCACAAGCAAATATAACCACTAAAAGTTCTTTCTTTATCGTGGCATAGTTTCTTTGTGCCTCATTGAAGGTTCTACTCGCATAATATATAACATGAAATAACTTACCTCTCTTCCGCCTAAGTATTGCTCCTACAACATAGTCGCTAGCATTATACATCATTTCAAAAGGAAACTCCTAATTAGGTGTAACGATCACTAGTGCCGAAGTAAGTTTCTCCTTTAATAAATTGAATGCCTGTAAATAATTGTTATAAAAAACAAAGGTAGCATCCTTTTCAAGTAAATTACAAAGAGATCTAGAGATTTTAGAGAAATCCCTGATAAATCTCCTGTAGAAGTCAACATGCCCTAGAAAGCTTCTAACTCCTTTAATTGAAGTAGGTGGTGGTAGCTTTTCTATTATCTCTATTTTGGCTCTATTAACTTCAATCCCCTTTTTTGATACCTTTTGATCTAAGACTATTCCCTTTTTTACCATAAAATGGCATTTTTGCTGATTCAAAAGTAGATCAATCTTTTTGCACCTTTCGAGCATACATCCTAAATTAGTCAGATACGAATCAAATGATTTCCCAAAGACAGAGAAGTCATTCATAAATATTTCAATAAAATCTTCTAACATGTCAGAAAATATAAACATCATGCATCTTTGAAAGTAGTGGGGGTATTACAAAGACTAAAGGGTATTCTCCTAAAGGCAAAAGTATTATAAGGACATGTAAAGGTGGTTTTCTCCTGGTCTTTGGGTATGATAAGAATTTGATTGTAACCAGAATAGTTATTTAAAAAACAATAGTAATCATGCCCTGAAAGTTTTTTTAACATCTGATCTATGAAAGTGAATGGGAAGTGATCTTTATGAGTGGCATTATTCAGTTTTCTATAATATATGTAAACTCTCTACCCGGTCACAATGCGAGTAGGGATTAGCTCGTTATCCTCTTTTTTCACCACGGTCATACCACCTTTTTTTGTCACTACCTGTACGGGACTAACCCACTTACTATATGAGATAAGATAGATAATACCTACATCTAGTAATATGAGTACATCTTTTTTCACTACTTTCTTGAGAGTTAGGTTGAGTTATATTTGTGGTTGTACTGTAGGTTTGCACTCAACCTCAAGCAATATCTTATGAGTTCAAATTAAGAGACTAATCTCCTTAATATTGGCAATGGTCCACTTGATGGCTTCTTGATGCTCTCTCAGAACTCCTAGAAGTTGTTTCTCCTGGTCACCTATCAAAGAAGAGAAGATAATTATTGGTAAAGTATCATTTGTTCTAAGATAAGCTTATTTTAAATAACTAGGTAAAGGTTTAAGTTCAAGTACTGAGGGTTGTGTCAATACTTCTCACTGGTGCCTAACTCTTCATAGTAACGAGCTTTAATTTCTAACACCTGTTCTTTGCTTTCTTCTTTAGGTTCGTCGTCATCACTCCAGTCATCCAGGTCCCTAAGAACCGATTCCATGGTATCTATTCTTACTTTCTCTTCCATAGACTCATAGGTAATCTTATAAAAAATATCAATAGTGTAACAAGATTTGCAATCATCAAAATGCTTTATGACTTCATAAATATGAAACGTTACTTGATTGTCCATAACTCTTAAAGTAAGCTTATCTTATTCTACGTCTATCAACGCCTTACTTATTGCAAGAAACAGTATACCTAGGATCATGGGTACCTTTCTGTCCTCTTCCATCTCCAAGAATATAAAGTTGATTGGGAAGATGAATTTGTCTACCTTCACCAGGACAATCTCAACAATACCCTTTGGGTATTTGATACTTCTGTTAGCAAGTTGCAAGGTAACATGAGTCTCCTTGCAATCTCTAAGTCCCGGCTTCCTGAAAATAGATAAAGGCATTAAATTTATACTTACACCTAAATCAATAAAAACCTTATCAAGGTGAAAATTTCCTATAGTATAAGGAATAGTAAAAATCCCTTGACCTCTTTGTTTTCTAGGTAGTGTGGATATATTTTTTAAAGGATCAAGGAAAACTCCCCTATAAGCATCACTAATTCGTTCCCATTAATCTTTCTCTTCTTAGTGAACAAATCCTTCATGAATCTAGCATACGAAGGAATCTACTGAAGTGCCTTTGCAAAAGGAATGTTGATTTGCAACTTCTTAAAGACATATAGGAATTTGGCAAATTAAGTGTTTAGCTGTTGTTGCTTCAATCTTCTTAAAAAAGGAATTGGAGGAACATATGGTTTCACTTTTGGTGACTTCTGCTTTGGGTCATCTTCTACCTGCTTCCCTTTTCCTTCCTTCGGAATCTCCATCTTTTCTTCAACTCGTATATCAACTATTTCCACTCCTTAGTATAATAGCGTTGACACCTCTGAGATTCTTTTTAGTATTACTAAGTAAAGACCCTGATGGTCTGTTACTTAACTGTTGAGAGATCTGACTAATCTGATTCTCTAAATTTCGAATAGTCGCCTGTTGATTCTGTAACATGTTGTTAGTCTTTTGCATACAGCTCAACATGAGCTCTTCCATTTTAGATCGATTTTGTTGAGGTGGAGTATTCTGAGCAGGACCTTGCTTCTGAAATTTAGGTAGTGTTTAAAATGCATTGCTCTCGTTTCTTCATGAAAAACGTAGATGATTATGCTACTCAGCATTGTATGCATTCAAATATGGTCCTTGGTTACCGTATTGAAAATTGTTGACAAAGTTCACCTGTTCTCTACTAATTGGAGCTAAGGGATTCCCCGTTAAGTATTTAAGAGTCGAATGTGGTCCTAAACATAACTTACAAAAAAAAAATAAGATTAATATTAAAAAATTGTGCTGAGGTGAGTTTACTTACCTGAGTAATGAAAGTTGTAATCCGAGCTGTTAATTGAGATACAATGTTATTGTTACCGGTTGCTGCCACTCTTAACTTGCTTCTCTCGTTTTGCTAGTTATGTGCACTGGAGGTCATCTCTTATATCAGTGCACTTGCTTCATTATAGGTCTTACCCATCAGAGCACCTCTAGCTGCAACATCAACTAGGGACCTCAATGTCTTATACAGACTGAGATAAAAGATCTCAATTGGGAGATTATCGGGTAAGCCATGATGTGGGCATTTTCTAATTACCTCCTTGAATCTCTCCCATGCCTTATAAAGTGACTCACCACTAAACTTAGTAAAGTTGGTGATGTCAGTCCTTAATTTTGCAGTCCTAGCTGGTGGGAAAAATCTCCTTAAAAACTTCGATGAAACATCAGCCCAAGTAGTGATAGACTTTTGTGGTAGTGAATGAAACCAAGCTCTGACTTTATCCCTTAATGAAAAGGGAAAGAGCTATAATCTAATAACCTCTTCGGTCATGTTATTCATCTTAACTATATTGTAGTATTGGAAGAATCCTGTAATATGCTCGTCAGGACTTTCATTAAGATATCATCCAAACTGATTTATCTGAATCATCTAAATAAAGGACAACTTCAACTCGAAGTTGTTAGCTTGAATGGTAGGCCTCGCTATGGCCAAACCCATCACCATGGGTATTATATAGTCTTGTAGTGCTCGCGAAACTCCTTGTGTTTGATTATTATCCTCGTTACCTATAAGACCTACAATCAACTAGTCTGAATTTCGATCGTCTAAAGGATCCGATTGAGCCTAAATTATAAAGTAAAGCTACAAATATTAGTAAAAATGATCCCGTAAGTTTGAATTTAAGAAAATAAGTAATAAAATAAAGGAATATAAAAATTCTAAATTTTAAGTATATTACTCGTTATTTATCGAAAATATAAAAAATGCATTTTGATGATTAACAAATCACTAGAGATAAATTATATGCATACTAAAAATCATAAAATAACCTAAATAATATTTACAAATATTTATTTGTACTATATATGAATTTAGATGTAGGTAAAAATACGCATAATTACTTAAAATACGCGAAATGTGCTAAAATAATGATAAATAATTAAGAAAATTCATAATTAATTAAGGAAAAATAAGAAAAAATGAGGAAAATTCCAAAAAGTTGTCGTGGCAATCTAGAATTGAAGAAACAAAATCAACTAATTAAAATACAACAAATAGAAAGTGAAAAAAAAGAAGAGATAAAGCAATTGTCTTGTTTAATTAATGCACAACAATTTTCCTAAACCTCTATAAATACCCCAAATTTTTCAGAAGCTCATTTTTTATGTCAAGAAGTTTAGAAAATTAGAGAGAGGCGAAATTGAAAGTAAATTAAGGTTTTAGAAAAAATCACAAAAAAACTATACACTTAGAGCTTCTAAGGAGAACCCAGACCCGACGAGCAACTAAGAGTGGATGGCCACTACCACCATACGGTGGTGGTAGCGCCCAGGTAGGCCGACATACCTATGGCCATCGATAGTGGCCGGAGCCACCCAAACTAGTGAGTTCGATTTCTAGCCCGATTTTGTGTAATTTTATTAAAATAGTAAATATTCTTAGAAAATTATGAATTTTGTTATTCTAGAATATTTTAGTATGCAATTTTTAGAAAAAAAAAATATTTTTATGAAAATATGCCCCGTGATATATGATTCTTAAGAAATCATGCAAAACTGAACATGTTTCAATTTAGAAATAAATGACCTTAGAAGTATAGTTTTAAACCCAAAATTTTTCTGTAAACTACTAGGTGATATAGAACAGTGCTACAAAGCCCTTTTTAAAAAATGAATTTTCGAAAATTGTAGATAATTTTTAGACTTTAAATTGAGGCATAAAATAGGTAATTACTGATTTAGTGAATAATTATATGTATTAGAATGTTGAAATTTGATTAATTATGATACTTGTATCTTTTAGGGTGTTAGATGTAATTATTAAGGTAATTATGTAGTAAATAAGTAATAAGGAAAAATAGTAATGTTTAGTTAATTTTGTAAATTAGGATAATTAGATGTAAAATCTGATTTGAGATGAATTTAAACATTTTGAAATGTTAATTGAAGTTAAGAGATGGTAATTAAAGCGATAGAAATATTATATATATATTATGTACATAATAGGTGATAATACATAATATGTAATTATTGGAAATATAATAAATATAAGATACTAGGATAAAAATTGATATTATATAAATAATAGAAATATATAATAAATTTGATAGAAAACTTAAATTTATGTAATTATATGAAAAATGTAAAAATTTCTTGCATCAGGAGTAAATTCGGTACATTAATAAAGATTTAAGTGTACTGAGTGGAATAAAATACCGACTAGGGGTAATTATAGTATTTAAGATATCTGAAAGTAATGCGATTAATTTCACATTATGAGTTGAAATGTGTTTTTAGGATTCGTGTATAAAATAGTACTCGAACTAGACCCTAATTTAGAAATCGATGCGAAAACTGAATCTGAACTTAACCTCAAACCTAGAATAATTGTAAAAGATTTGAGAACCTAGATAATTGGATATATTAAACCCTAAGCCAAAGATAATAATAAGTGTTATAGGATGAAAACTAATCTATATCAGTTATATGAAAACTGAGACAACGTTAGTATTATAGAGATAATCAGCAATAGCCTAAGCAAGTCGAATCTCGAGTAAGCAAGCGAGGAGTCCAAGTAAGTTGGGATTAATACGTTACTGTATTTTGGAGACTTGAGATTATACTTGGTTATGCTTGTTAAATAGTTGGCTGTGTACATGTGCTTGATTATGAGTAATGCTATAATTCTATTTGTTGTTTTAGATTGTATTGTATAAGACGATTGATCACCCTAAACTGGACTTAACAAAGATATGACTTGTAATCATAAACTGGACCTGCATAGCAACCTATTAGAGGAAATATAGGATTCTCCGACCAAATACCGATCCCTTCGAAAGGGATAACGTTGGATAGCATGATGGGTTCATTCTTTACCCTTAATCGAACTAAGTGATAGATGAGAAGGTCATGACAAGGATGAAGTCAATAGTTCAAAGGTTGTCGCGGGAAGAGTGGTGTCTCAATTGCATAAGCCTGGGTTTGATCGTGAGTTGTTGTATTAACGGCAACTCCTCAACCCAAATTAGAACGGGCGCAATTTCTCTAATCTCACGGCAGGCTGAACAACGTCGTGTGATGGTATTTACCTGAACATGCATTGCACCTAATAAGTTGGTTGATAACCTTGTTTGTGTTTGTGATATAGTTTTAAGTCTTCCATCCTAACTTACTGAACTGTGGTTGCTCATATCCTTATAGCCGTTGTTACAGGTGTTAGTGATGAAGTGACTTATAATCACTTTGACATTAGCAACTGCAGGATCCTGGGGAGTGAGGATGTAAATAGAAGACCAAATTCATTTTGTAGTTAGAATTATTTTAGAGCTTTTAACTTTAGATTACAAATTACTCAATTAGATTGTGAATAGATTGCTAAATCTTGTAACTACACTCATACTAATTTAATGTGAATATTTATTTTTCTTAAATTCATAAATAAATAATTTATTCAATTTATAAATTGTTTACTTTAAAGCGAGTTAGTTGTAGACGCCTTGTGTAGATCAGGTCTAGGATAGCGGTTGTAAGGCTAACTTCTATTTTAGAATAGTTTGCATAGCGAGGCTGTTACGACTTTGCTGTTTCGGGGCGTGACATTACCTGCCATCTCTTCTATCCTTCTTCTGTTCTCTCACCTTAACTAATGCAAAGTATGCTCTATTTAGAATTTGATGATAGAATTTTAGTACTTTAACTCCTGTGCATAAAATACTTGCAAAGAGAACAAAAATAACACACATCGTCAAATGTGCCTAAATTACCAACAGAATAAAAGGTTTAATATTTCCAATCCCCAGTAACGGCACCAAAAACTTAATCCGGTTAAACTATAGATAAAAAAATAAATCGCGAATACTTTAGCAAGTATACTGGGTCGGAATTAAGTAATACAAAGCAAGTAAAGTTATCAATCCTTTTAGTATTAAAAAATTACTAATCCTATGTTAGTTCTTATCAATATTCAGGCAATAAAAAATAAATTAACTAATTTAATAATTATACTAAAGCTATCGAAAAGGAAATAACTATAAGATATCTAAAATTAAGTAATCAATTGAGAATTGTGAGAAAAACGGAATCCACCCCAGATTATGCAAATCAAATTGTTATCGTACTATATAAATTAATAGTTATATGGTCATTCAAGTGAAATTATTGTGCCTTAAAATTTAAGGATTTAAACTCTTAATTAATCAATCAGCTCCCGCATCTCTAATTAACAATAGACTCTAAATTACAATCATATATCTCCTCATACTATGATTGTCTATTGTCCTAATTAATTATCCCTAATATCTTAGTGAATAATTAATCACCGAACATCGTATTAATCTCTAGATAATTTCTAATTAATTCAATTAACACTACTTCCACAATAATCAATCAAATTAATTAAGAATTTCTAACAAACCTTGTATCAACTCTCGTATCACTAAGGTTTCTAACAATTATAACCAATTAAACAATTATAATCAAAATCATAGAAATTGCAATCATGAATCATCTCTATATCTATTAATCCTATGACACGAACACAATCATCATCTTAGCTATTTAAGGTTTTATCAATTCTCACAGATAAATTTAGCCAACCATGGAATTTGAAACGAAAACATAACTACTAATTGAAATTGCACAAAAATTCATAATTGAAAGCATAAATAATTCACAAAATTGCATAAATATAATTAAAATAGATGTCACCTATTCTGTAATTGGAAAATATAAACTTCAATTGCAACTCCAAAACTCGGTCTCCACAATAAAAGCAAAATCTTCTCAACGATCCAAGCAATTCTACAAATAAATTCTTCGAGAACTATTTAATGACCGTTCTACGACTCTTTTAAGTTTAAAAGAGACTTAAAGGTCTCTTCTAACTCTAAAGAAAGTGTGTTTGTCTCTTAAACGATCAAACACATGTCTATTTATAAGAAAAATTAGAGTTATCTTACGATTGGCTTCTTTTTATTGAAGGCTGGCTGATAAGCCGACGGCATACACTTCAAAGGCCACCAATGTATATTGTAGGCTGGCTGCCTTCAATTCCAAATTGCAATGTATTAATTCGGACTTCGTTCATTTGTGTAGAACTCTTCTAATTTGTCTGTAATTCCAATCCTGAATCCTCTAATTCCTAAAATGTCCAAATGAAAATAATTAAGTACCATTTCTTAATGATTTCTATAAAATCAACAATAATTCTATCTAATTTGCACATTAAAATATAAAAAATATTCCTTTTATCATAGAGTTATGTTAATACTTGTATCATATATTTTTTTACGTTATAACTTAAAATTATTATTAATAACATTATCATTATATTACTCTTATTACGATTATTATTATAAAGTACATGATAGTAATTGTAAAGCATGTTCGTTTTGAATTCCAATTATTAATATGTCTTCCCTTACACATTTCTATGAATTATAATATTATCTTATTAAAGTACATATTCTTTTATTACTATATTGATTAGTAAAATTATATATTTTGACACTCTCATTATGTGTCCACTTTATATTTTCACACACACACATATATAAATATCGAACTTTACAATTTAAAGTAATTAAATAATGTTATATAAATGTGTTAACTTGTGGCTCTATCATATTACATATTTATATTATCTTTATTTATTATTGGATTTGATTATTTTCTTTCGGAACCTTTGATTGGATAAGTTTATAGGTTCTTAGGCAACTTTTAGGTAGAACTTAGTTATCAAGTATTGAAAGTTAATGTGTATACTTATTTTTTAAATAAATTTGTATTAGTTATCGAGTTCCTTCCTTATTAGGTAGTTGAAGCTTTTTCATTCGGGAATTAAAGCTATGTATTTCTAGTTAGTTGTTAGATTATTAGATTTAGATTCCATGATTGATTTGAACTTTGTAATTGGTTTAGATTTGACTTTCTAAATACATGGTGTTTGATTGTTGCTTATGCCTAATAAAACTTAGTAATTAAATTGGACTAATTTATATTTGGCCTAATTAATTTGATTGCTAGTTGTGCTCCTCTAGAGAACTACCGATCATATGTGAGATTTTTCTAGTAGACTTTCATATAGAATGACATAGCTAAAATTTTAGGTTTTTAGTCTTCGAACTTTAAACTTTAAGTGTAAAGGATTTAAAAGAAAACATTTATTTATATCCATCTATGTATGGGACAAAGATAAAAGTGTAGTAGGGTCATGAGTACCCCTTTGTTGATTGCTAGTTTAAATTAAAGATAATTAAACTGTTGTTTGTTTATATATTATTACAATTGCATTATATGCATGTATATGTTTTAAGCTTGGCATCCGTGTATGTTTGTGTACCTGTACTGGGCTTTGGCTCATTCCTTTATTTTTTTTACAATTGTAGGTTAACTTGATATGTTTTTAACAAGTATGAAAATTGCTATCATCAGTTGGAAAAGAGAAGTTGTTAGTTTTATATGTTGTAGAAGATCAAGATCTAATTATTTAGTATATTTATGGCTAAAGTGACTCCCCTGTGAGTCACTCGAAGTAATGTATTTGGAGAATTATTATTTTATACTTGATAAGCGATTATTATAAGTGATAATAGAGATTGTAGTTGGTTTTAGAGCCTAAATGTATTCTTGAAAGATGGGAACACATAGCAGGTTGTGGTGTCCTCCGATTCTAGGGCATTATAATAGAAGACTAAATACAGATCCATAATTAATTATAGCCATGAAAGATGCTAATTGGTTAGGTGAATTCTCCAGAAACAAATGGGTTGTATAATAGAAAATTTTTAAAAAAGGAAGAAGAAAAAATATCTAAGTTTAGACATCGATAAATGATAAGTGAGCAATTAAGTTTAAATATATAGAGTAAAACTAACTTCTGTTTTTTTTCTTGCTTATGCTCTATTTGGTGCAAGTAATTCTTTTTCAAGGTAACGTTCTTATATTTTATTTTTATTTTTGTTTTGCACCAAAATAAAAAACTAGCCACTAAACAAAGAAGATAATTTCTTCTTGAAATTTATGGAACGACACAAGAAGAAAGAATAAACAAATAATAAGGGATTAGATAAATTATGGTTAAAGTTCGAAGAAGATTTAGCGACCTCCTTTAATATATATATATATAGAGAGAGAGAGAGAGAGAGATGAGCTTTAACTTTAGGGTAAATGTTTAAGGCAGACGATAATGAGATGATGTGATAATTGATGAAAGATTAGGGTTTGGTCCATTTTGACACATGGATTAATTAAAACACCTAAGGCCACTAAATAATAAAAAATATACATATAAAAAAATCAATTTAAGTCTAATTTAACAAATTCTAAGTCTTATTTTATTCATCTTGTTAAAATCTTGAATTCAATAAAAGTCAACTCTTCATGACTCCAAATTTAAAAAATATTTCCAATGAAGCCTAACTTTTTAACAACTCAAAATTCATTAAATCGCATGTATATTTTTTATTGTTGCCTAATCGACCCTAAACAGTTCACTAACTTGACTTAGACTTTTTTGACGTATTTTATTTTTTTATCTTTCTTTTTGTATTTTTTAAAATTTTTCATAAACCTGGCCAAAAGTGAAAAATAAATGAGAGCAAAATGAGGTTCTATAATCTTGATAAAGGAAGATTAGGCAAGTAAGGTTGTAGATGGGTCTATGGAGAGTGTATAATGGAAAATTGGTAATGTACAAAGGTAATGGAGAGTGGATAGTGGTGCATGTATAGTACAAAAGTAGTGGTGTAGAATGTTGAAATTGCAGAGGAAGTAGAGAATGTACAGTGATTGTGGTGAGTGGTGACAACCCTTTCTTTATTGATCGAAGGTGGTAGATAATGGTGAGTAGATATGTATTATTAGAGAAGAAGAAGAAGAAGAAGAAGAAGGAGAGTGAACTTCTTATTACGCTTCGAAACTGCATAGTCGTAACAGTCGTGCCGTATAAAACAATTTACAATAGTAACTAACTTTATAGTTACTATCGTAGATATGATTTATACAAGGCATTAACGACTTCTTACTTTGAAATAAATATCTCGATTAAAATCAATGCTAAAATTTACATAGAAAGTTAGAAACTTTAAGTTATATATACATAATTATATTCATATTGTCTTATAATCCTAAGAAATTTTACATGCTACGGTAATTTGATAAGTAACATATTACAAGATTAGTATATAAATTTAAGAGTATTAACAAAACACTAAAGGACTCGATCGTTCAATCAGTTCATTATCACTCACCCATAACACTTCAAAAAGAAATTGACCTTAGGATAATTATATTGTAGCATCTCAATTAGAACCTACAAGAAAATCTATAAAGGTATGAGCAGCCAATAGCTCAATAAGTTAGGATAGAGACTTAGAGAATGTATAACAAACATAACAGGTTTTTCAAATAATTAATTATATGCAATGCAATATGCAAATGTTATCACATAATGTAGTCCTATTCATTGTGAAATTAGAGTAATTTCACCCTTTTTAATTCGGGTTGAGAAGTTTTCATATTTATAAAACAGTTTACAACAAAATCTAGGTTTGTGCAACGGAGACATCGCTCCCCCTATGACTATAATTCAAATCATTCCCCTCATAATTACTGTGACCTCCTCTCCTGTCACTTAATTTGGCTAAGGATGAAGAAAATGTCAATATCATTATGCTATCCAGCGCTATCTTTTTGGAAGGTGTCGGTATTTGATTAAAGAATCCTAACTTTCTCCTAAAGAGTTGTAATACATGTCTAATTAAGGTATTTAGATTGGTTATAATTAAGTTTGGTTTAAGATGATCAAACAATCTTACATTACTTAATTCACAATAATCACTAAAACATAACATTCACTAAAACACAACACAAATTTTCAGCGCAAAATTAGATGTACACAAGCATATCCACATATAGTTACCTATAAGCATAATCACGTACAATCTTAAGCCTCCCAGTACTTTAAAATGGTATTATAAAATACAGTGATGTATTAAACCTAACTTACTTGAAA
This sequence comes from Lumnitzera littorea, assembly GCA_024138015.1. Classification (NCBI taxonomy): domain Eukaryota; kingdom Viridiplantae; phylum Streptophyta; class Magnoliopsida; order Myrtales; family Combretaceae; genus Lumnitzera; species Lumnitzera littorea. The sequence continues at coordinate 123,971,196 of JAMXBB010000003.1, read as the reverse complement.
TCCTTAGTTTGCTCACTTAACTTGCTGTAGGTCAACTTGTCTCAACGTGCCTTATATTCTTATGACATATATATTATAAATTATGATTTGACCCAATTTTCCAAATATATATTACTTATTACCGATCTTATTCGATGTTAGTTTTGAAATCGATTTCCGAATTTGGTTCCAATTAGTTTTTTACTAAGGGTGTTATATGTAAATCTTAAGAATGTGTTTCAAATTATAATGTGAAATTAATCACATTATACTCGAGTATCCTAAATATCACTTTTAACCCTTAATCTATATTTTAGTCTACACGGTACATCTTAGTTCTTATTTAAATACATAATTTACTCTTAATGTGAGAAAAATTGTTTTTTTTTTTAATATAATTACCAAAATTTAAGCTTCATATCAGATTAATTATATATTTCTATTATTATTATATTATAAATTTTAACCTAATATTTTCTATTTATTATTAATCCAATTTTACATATTATCAATTTACACATATTTACTACATAATAATCACATCTAACACTCTAAATACTACAATTTATATACTACATTGAATATTAACATCTTAAAAATAACTAAATATATACTAAATCAGTAATTATCCATTTAATTACTGAATTAACTCAAAATCATCCATTTTATACATTATTTTAAGGTCTAAAGATTTCGAAAATTCATTTATGAAAAATCTCTTTATAGCATTATTCTATATCTTTTAAATAGCCTACACAAAAAAATTGAGTTCAAAACTATACTATTAAAGCTATTTATTTCTAAATTGAAATAAACTCGGGTTTGTAGGATTTCTTAAGCACTATATATTTTCAAATATAATTTCATCAAACCGATATTTTTTCCTAAATTTATGTATATAAAAACCTCATAATATTAAATTTCATAATTTTCTAAATAAATTTAATAATTTAAATAAACTAAACAAAATTTGAGTTGAAATCGGACTCACTTGTCCGATCGACTTCCGATCATTAGTAGTAGCCCTAAGTGTGTCAATAGTAGTGGGCGATAAGGGTAGGGTGTGGTGGTAGCCGTCATTCGTTTTCAAGTGACTATTGGTTATAGGTTCTCTTTCTAAGCTCTAATTACATATTAATTTGCTATTTTTTGAAAAAAAAAAACCCTAACTCTCTCTTTCTGATTTCTTTCTAATTTTCTTTGACTTTTAACTGATCAAATGAGTTCCAATTAGAGTTTGCGGTATTTATAGAGCTACCTTGATTTTTTTCTTTCAAATTTTGATTGATAATTGGCCTTATTATCTCTCGTTTCACTTTTTATTTGCCCTTATTTAATTGGTTAAATTTTTTCTTCTCAATCCCAACATGCTATGACTTGAATCTAGACAGTTCCTTGCCCTTTTTTTCTTTAATTATTTAGAATTAATTTAGTATAGTTCAGGTATTTTAAGTAATTTTTGATATTTTTACGTATACGTAAATACATATGGAGTGTAAGTAAATACTCTTAAATATTATTTGTATTATTTTGTAATTTTTAGTATACATATAATTTATTTCTATCTACTCATTAGTTATCGAAACTTATTTTACACATTTTTAATAAATAAAGGGTAATATACTTATAATTTAATATTATGATATTTAATTATTTTATTACTTATTTTTTTAAATTCAAATTTATGAAGTCGTTGTTACTAATACTCCTAATTTTGTTATATAATTTAGGATCAATTGGACACTTGATTCAATCGCCTTAAATTTTACGTATCGAATTTAAACTTTTAATTGTAGGGCATATAGGTCTTTTTCACTAAGATTGACAATTCTTAACTTTAGGTTATGAATCTCATTCCTATTTTTTATTAATCGTAATTGATGGAACTAAACAATGTAATGAGGGACTTTTAATGAATAAGAGGGAAATAATTATTCTATTCCCCCAAAGTGTAAGGCATGTTAACCTCTAAGGATTGTTTTATTTGCAAATGCAAATTATTATTATTATTTTTCAATTCTTTCGATTAGCAAGCCAATCCAACCTACACATAAGTTAACCTGCTTTAGCTTGTGAGTTAAATGGATTATAAGCCTTGTAATCAAAAGTTTAGATTTGACACCTAAAAATTTAGGGTGATCAGGTAAGTTATTTGATCGAGCCTAAATTTTATGATTAAATTAGGAATATTAATAAAAATGATTCCATGAGTTTGAATTTAGGAAATTAAATAATTAAATATTATAATATTGTTTTATATGTATATTACTTGTTATTTTGTCGAAAACACGTAAAATAAGTCCCAATAATTAACGAAATGATTGAGAGAAATTATATACACACTAAAAATCATAAAATAACATAAATAATATTTAGATGTATTTATTTGTACTATATATATTTACGTATAGGTAAAAATATCCGGAATTACTTAAAATACTTGAAATATATTAAAATAGTACTAAATAATTAAAGAAAAATAAAAAAATTTATAAAAAAAAAAATATTGAATTTTCTAGAAATGGGGCATGGCATGTTGAGGATACAAATTTGAAATTAACCAATTAAATTCACTTAATTAGAAAAGTTAAAAGAAATAAAAGATAACGACACTTAGTAACCCAAAAATTAAAAGAAAACCTCAAACCCTTCTATAAAATAAAAAAAATACCCACCACAACTTAGTTTAGTCGATTAGGAAGTAAAAAAAAATAAGAAGAGGAGAGAAGAGAAGAATGAATAATTTTATAAAAATTAACAAAATTAACGTGCAATTAGGGCTTATAAAAGGAATAAACATCCAACGACCACTTGAAATAAAACAGCCACCACCACTGCACCTTAGAACCATCGCTTAGATTTGCCAAAGCCTATGGGGTTACCAATGGTGGCAAGAAGCTTATTGAAAAGTAAGTCTCTATTTTCTTTCTGATTTTGTTTAATTTATTAAAAATATCAAATCAATGTAAAAAATTATGAAATTTAGTATTATGAAGTATTTTTGTATTTAGAATTATGAAAAAATGTTAGTTTTATAAAATTAGCTTTTGGGATATACACTACTTAAGAAATCCCTAAACTTGAATTAATTTTCGATTTTGAATTAAATGACTTAAATGATATAGTTTTGAATTCAAAATTTTTGTGTAGAATATCTAGGGTATTCATGACAGTGATATGAATAGATTTTCTAAAAAATAATTTTTAAAATCTTACTTAATTTTTATGCCATAAAACTGTAGGTAAAGGAGTATATTTTAAGTTAATTTGGTGATTTAAGGTTAAGTCAGTATAAATATTAATTTAGTATGTAATAATATGTCTTGAGATGTTATTTGTTGATGTAGTATGATATTAGTGGTGTTTGAGTTGTTAGAAGTATGTATTGTGTATATTATGTGATGAATATGTATGTAAGATTAATAGATGAAATTGGAAATTAAATGAGTAAAAAAATATTAAGTCAAAATTTGATATTATGTTAATAATAATAATAATAATGTAAAATAAATCTAATGGGAAATATGTATTTAGGTAATTATATAAAAATATAAAGGTTATTTTTACATTGAGAGCAAATTTAGTAGTTAAATTAGGAATAGGGTGTACTGTATTAACCAAAATATTAATTAAGGGTTAGATAGGAGATTTGGGATACCAAGTGTAATATGATTAATTTCACATATTAGTTTGAAATGAGATCCTATGGTTCACATATAAAACTTGTGATAAAAAAACTGAATTAGAACTTAAATTAGAAATAGATTTAGGGAATAAATCATAAACTAACCTATAATAGATTGATAATAAGTAATATATATATAACTTGGATAATCAAGTAAAAAATTATAATTTAAAGCCTATATGTTATAAGGATACAAAAACTAAAAGAGCATTTATATTATAGGACAAGTGGCGATGAGTTTAATCTACAGCAAGTCAAGTGAGCAAATTAATGATTTCAAATAGGTTGGGTTTAATACATTACTGTATTTTAGAGTACTTTATTAAAGTACTCGGAAGCTTATTATTATATCGTTTGTACTTGTAAGTAGTTGTTTATATATATGCTTGTGTATGTCTCTGACTATTTGGCTCTATATTGATGCTTTGCTACGATGATTGTTATGAATAGTGTATAGTGAAATTGCTTGATTACCTTAAACTAAATTTAACCACATTCAACCTCATATCATAATTAGACATGTATTGTAACCTTTTAGGAGATGGTTATGATTCTCCAACCAAATATTGATACCTTTAAAAAAGATAGTATTGGATAGCACAATAATCCCTTCTTTATCCTTAATAGAATTAAGTAATAAGAGAAGGAGCCATAATAAGGATAAGGTAATGGTTTGAAGGATGGTCATAGGAGAGTAGTGCTTCCATTGTACAAATCTAGGTTTAGTTGTGAGCTGTTGCATAAACATTAAAAATTCCTCAACTCGAATTAGAGCGGGTGGAATTTCTTCAATTTTACAACGGACTAAACCATATTGTGTGATAGCATTTATGTATTGCATTGCATTTAATTAATTGTCTAAAAACTTTATTTGTGTTTGATATGAATTCTTAAGTCTCAATTTTGACTTATTAAGTTATTGGTTGTTCATATGTTTATAGATTTTCTTGTAGGTGGCAATTAGAATGCTGCGTTATAATTATTTGGAGGTTAGTTATATGGGATGAACATGTAATTATTTGGAGTTGATCAATCGAATCTTTAGGAGTTTTGTTATTAACTCTTAGGTATATGGGATGAACATGTAATATTTTACTTATTAAACTATCATGATGTGCAAATATTTCTTAGGGATCATAAGACAATATATATATCTATGTAAATATGATTTAAAGTTTATAGTACTGTATGCAATTTTAGTATTAATCTTGTATGAATTATTTACTTTAAAGCGATGAGTTGTAGACGGACTTATGTGAATTATGTTACGCCCCGAAGTGGTAGAGTGGTAACAACCCTACCGTATAAACCATTCTAAAATAGAAGTTGGCCTTACAACCGTTATTTTAAACCTGATCTATACAAGATGTCCACAACTAACCTGCTTTGAAGTAAACGGTTTGTAATTTAAATAAATCATTTACCTAAAAAAGTAATAAAATATATATATATATACTATAATTCAGTTATTACAATTGACGTTTACAACGTTTCACCGTAATATATTTTCTAGTTATTACGTTATTCAGAAATGAAAAATTCTAAAATAAAAGCTTAGACCTTAAAAATATATGTTTATTTTTCAAATGTTTTTCTTCACTCCCCAAGATTCAGTAGTTACTAGCTTTAGAGTAGTTGTAAGCTGCTTTTTAGCCAGCACCTACACGATGTCTATAGGGATGTAAGTAACCACAGCTTAGTAAGTTAGGATAGAGAACTTAAAACTACACTACAAATACAAACAAGGTTATTAACCAAATCATTTGGTGCGATGCATGTTTAAGTAAATACTATCATACGACATTGTTCGGCTCATCGTGAGATTAGAGAAATTGCGCTCGCTCTAATCCGAGTTGAGGAGTTGCGTTAATACAACAACTCATGACCAAACCTAGGCTTGTGCAATGGAGACACCACTCCTCCCGCGACTACCTTCGAACCATTGACTTCACTCTTACCATAACCTTTTTACCTGTCATTTAGTTCGACTAAAGATGAAGAAGGAATCCATTATGCCATCCAGTGTTATCCCTTTCGAAGGGATCGATATTTGGCCGGAGAATCCTAGGTTTCCCCTAATGGGTTGCTATGCAAGTTCGATTTATATTTACAAGTTATATCTTTGTTAAATTCAATTTAGGGTGATCGATTACTTCATATAATACAAGCCAGAATAACAAACAGAATCATAACATCACTCATAATCAAGTATATACACACAACCAACTATTTAAGAAGCACAACCAAGTATAATTTTAAGTCTCCAAAATACAGCATCGTATTAATCCTAACTTACCTCGACTCCTTGCTCACTCACTCGAGGTTCGACTCACTCAGGCTATCGCCGATCATCTTTATAACACAAATGTGGTTTCAGTTTTTTATATAACTATTATAGGTTGGTTTTATCCTATAACACTCATTGTTATCTTTTGTTTAGGGTTTATATACCTAATTATCTAGGTCTTAAGTTTTTTACAATTCTTTTTGAATCGTGTCAAGTTCTGTTTTAGTTTTCGTATCGATTTCTAAATTAGGTTTTTGACTTAATTTTTTGTTAAAGATTTATATGTACACCTTAAGAAATTATTCCGACCCATAATGTGAAATTAGTCACATTATTTTCGAATATCCTAATTATCATTTTTAGTTTCTAATTAATATTCTAGTCCGTGTGGTACACTCGGATCCTAATTTAAGCACTGAATTCATCCCCGTTATGAGAAAATCTTATAATTTTCATATAATTACCCTAATTTAAGTTTCCTATCAGATTTATTGTATATTTCTATTATTATCATAATATCAATTTTTATTTTAATATCTTCTATTTATTATATTTCTAATAATTGTATATTATGTATATAATACACATCTCATATTTCAATCACTCTAATTACTATCTCTAACGTCAATTATCATTCCAAAATGTTTAAATTTATCTTAAATCAGATTTTACACTTAATTACCTTAATTTACAAAATTAACTTAAAATTTACTATTTTTCCCTATTACTTATTTACTACATAATTAACCTAATAATTACATCTAATACCCTAAATGCTATAAATATCATATTTCATCAGATTTTAATATTCTAAAACATATAATTATTCACTAAATTAGTAATTAACCTTAAATTACCCATTTTACGTCTCATTTTAAGGCTTAAAATTTATCTAAAAATTTTGAAAATTAATTTTTGAATACGAGCTTCATAGCACTGTTCTATATCATCTAAGCAGTCTACACAAAAATTTTGAGCTCAAAACTATACTTTTAAGGTCATTTATTTTTAAATTGAAACATGTTCAATTTTGCATAATTTCTTAAGCATTATATATCACTGGACGTATTTTCATCAAAATAATATTTTTCTTAAAAACTACATACTAAAATATTCCAGCATAACCAAAATCATAATTTTATAAGAATATTTACTATTTTTATAAAATTACACAAAATCGGGCTGGAAATCGAACTCACCGATTTGAGTGGCTCCGGCCACCATCGATCGCTGTGGCCTTATCGGCTGGTCTCGGCGTTGCCACCACCGTGTAGTGGTGGTAGCTGTCCACTCTCAGGTACTCGTCTGGTGTTGCTTCCCCTTAGAAGCCTTAACTACATAGATTTTTTGTGATTTTTTCTAAATCCTTAATTTACTCTCAATTTCACCTCTCTCTATTTTTCTCACTCTCCAAATTGACCAAATGAGCTTATGAAATTTTTTTGCTATTTATAAAGCTTTATGGAAATTATTGTGCATTAATTTGATTAGATAATTACTTTATCTTCTTCCAATTTGTCTTTTGTGTTATTATAATTTAATTGGCTAATTTTTTTTCTTTTTTTTCCCCAGTTGCTACGACCCAAATCTGGATCATTCCTTATTTTTTCTAACTTTTCTTTATTTTTCCTTAATTAATTATGAATTTTCTTTAATTATTTAGTATTATTTTAACACATTTCGCGTATTTTAAGTAATTTCGCGTATTTCTACCTCCATGTAAATTCATATATAGTATAAATAAATATTCTTAAATATTATTTAGGTTATTTTATGATTTTTAGTATACATATAATTTATCTCTAATGATTCATTAGTTATTGGAATACATTTTACACATTTTCAATAAATAACGAGTTATATACTTAAAATTTGGAAATTTTATATTCTGTTATTTTATTATTTATTTTCTTAAATTCGAACTTACGGAATCATTTTTACTAATATTTCTAGTTTTATTTGATAATTTAGACTCGATAGAATCTTTCAACCGATCAAAACTCCCAAGTAGCTGGTTGTGGGGCTTACAAATTGTATTTAAGATAGTGACTATAAGGCTAGTTACTCTCTTAGGTTTGTTTATACGGTGCAATTGTTGTAACTCTACCGCTTCGAGGCATAACATAGATTAGGTTAATTTGGCTTACCTTTTAAACGAGTTAAAATATTCAATCCTAAGTCGTTTTTTAAATGGGTTAATTTGGTTGGCCTGTAGTTCAAAATCCATTTGTACACTTCTAAACATGACTCATTAGGACCAACCTAATTGTATCTAATTTTTATCTAAGGGTTCAAGAGTTAGTGAAAGTTTCTTGTGGAATATTAAGCCTAAAAGGCTCCTTTGGACTCTTAGGCTTAGATTGCTTATTTTAAATCCCACTTTTATTATTCGCATAACCTATCTAATTTTGACGGGATATAACCATTAGGGGTGCCATCAGGGCAGGTTTAGAACGGGTTTTGCAAAACCTAAACCTGACTTGCCATCATATAAAGGCTTCTTAAAACCTTATGAGGTTTTTACTCTGTTTCTAGAACTCATTTATATAAGGTTTTGTGATTCTTGTTAAAAATCTGACTCGTTAATATTAAAAAGAAAAAAATAAAAAAAAATTGATTTAGAGGTGTGCATAAAAAATTAAAGCAAATAGCATATGTATTATTTTAAATAATAAAATAAATAGCGTATGATTCTTCAAGTCTAAACTAACTTCTTTTTATTTTAAATGAATACACGATTAATAAAAATGAGATGGATGGGGAATGAGAAATGTGTTCTACTGGTTGAGGGAGAGAGTAAAGAAGAGAGGAGAAAGTAAAAAAAACTATAAGAGAGAGAAAGAGATAAGGCTAAGGTTTTCTTAAAAGACCAAGTATGAAAAAAACAAGATTTTTTTATTAATTATTATGTTTTATTATTTATACTAATATTATATTATTATTTTTAATCTGGTTCAAGTTTTCCATTAGATTTTTTCTAAATCTCAAAACCCGACAAAAAACTTTATAGAGTTTGAGAACTATTTTCAGAACCCGATAATAAAAACCTTATAGAGTCGAACTCCATAGATTTTTTAGTAGTTTAAACGGGTTGGAAACTTTATAATGATCCATCCAATAGTATCCCTAATAAACATTGCATTATAAGAGTAGTCATTGACCACTACTCACTAATTCTTCTAATAAGAAGATCTTATTCGGTTTGAAAATGCTTATTTACAAGAATCCAATAAGATTGTTTGTAATTCATTTATCATTTAAATTTAATATCAAGTTTTTGAATATAGTATTTACGTCAAAATAGAAAATTTGGAGCTTTTCACATAAATTGCTATATAAATATAATTTTAATTTATTTTTAGATAACAAGTGCATTGCAGTAATATAGGATTTGAATGAGATTGGTTTATAAATTTTTATTGTTATTTTTGAAGAGAATATTCTTAGTACGTTTATTAAAAAAAAAAAAAAAGAATCTATGTTATTGTTAAATATCGTGAATGTTGTTAATCGAATAAGCATGTTTAACTTTGCATCTACTAACATGATTTATAATATGAAAAAAAGCCATCATACCTTATGTTTTGGTTTAACCACAATTAACAATCTTTAGATGAACCGAGTTTATTTTTTTACCATCTATTATACTAAAATCTAGATCTACCTAATAATATATATGCTTTATAAATAATAAATAATTATATGTCGACGGTTTTTGCATCGTATCCTACAAAGTATGGCGATTAACTAAGTCACTAGCCATAAAAATAGTAATTTACATTCTCCTTATCGATTCTTCATTATCCTAGTTCCAACGTAGCAACCACTCGGACAAAATATCTTTTAGCAGACTGAAGGGCACAAATGTCAATTCAGGTCCGAATTCAGTGACTTCACCAAAAACGAGAGCCACGCAAACTCAAGCCAGGACACATCAGGCCAAGAGCCACCCTTCCCGCAACCCCTTCAAAGCCCCATTAGCGCTAAACAGGTGTCTATCTCTCTGAGCCAGCCACTCTCCACCACCACGCCCAGACTTTTTCCATTTTCCAAAACTAACCCCCCCCTATCACAATGCAATTATTAACACAGACGTTACTGACGTCCTCATCATTATTCTTCCCATATAAAGGCTCTTTATCATATTCCTTCTCTTTATCTTTATTATGTATTACAACGCCAATAGTGAGTAGATTCCAAACGAAAAGAAGAAAGGAGAGACACTGGCGCAGGCTTACTAGTAATAAGAGAAGGACAATTAGGGCAATGCCTTGCTCTTCAATCAACTCCATTACTGGCGGTGATGATAACGGTTCGCTTCGTAATTTCAAGCTAACCGAGTCAATGTTCCTCGCTTCTCTCATGCCGAAGAAGGAGACTGGCGCCGATCGCTTCATCGAAACTTATCCTGAGTACGACGGACGGAGCGTTCTCATCGCTATCTTCGGTGTTGTGTTTTTTTTTTTTAATTACAATTAATTTCTTCTTTCTTTTCTCTTTGTCCTGTTTACCCTGTCATTTTGACCTTTGAAATAGAGATTTTCACTGAAGAGCTTAGATGGAGTTGAATTGTATTAAAATGCATGTGTTTTAACGATTGAGTGATGTTCTCAACTGGAACTTGAGGAATGGAGTGTAACGATTGCATCTTCCGCTGCATAATCTCTTTTGGATTATTGAGTGAAGATTTTGGCTGGAAATAGCCGAGGTGGAGTGGATTTGTGTTAGCATATATGTTTTTTCATGATCGAGTGAAGGTTCTGACTGGATTTCAGATATGCAGTGTAAATGATTGCGTTTTTTTTGTTCTTTAATCTGTTTTTGATGATCGAGTGAAGATATATTATCATGTATGCATTTTAATGATCAAGTGAAGTTTTCTGACTGCAACTCAAGAATCTGAGTGTAAATGAATGTTTTTTGCGTTATATGACTGGAATGAGTTGTGATGTAGTGGAATTGTATTGGCGTGTAATGATTGAATAGAGATTATTGAGTGGAAATTGAGAAATCAGTATAATTGAATGTGTTTATTGTTATATACTCTATATTTGATGATTAAGTGAATTTTTTGACTGAAACAGCTGAGGTGGAGGGAATTATAGTAGCATGTATTAATTGAATAGACCTTTGGGTTTTCTGTTATCTAGTCTTCTTCTTCTTCTACTACTACTACTTCTTCTTCCTCTTCTTTTTTCTTTTTATTGATTGGGTAAACTGAGATGGAGTGAAATCTATTAACATGCATGTGTTTTGATATTAAAGTGAAGTTTTGAATTTATGCATCTTGTGCTAGGAAGTCTATTTTGATCTGACTGAATGAGCTCTGATGGAGTGGGACTGTATTAGCTTGTAACTGATTGAGTAAAGATTTTGACTGGAATGAGAGATGTTTTGTGGTCACAAAATTCGTGTTTGATTATTAAGTAGAGACTTCAATGAGAATGAGCCATATTCTCTGTCTTATTTGCTTATATAATGATTGAGAGAGATTTTGACTAAAATTAGTGAGATGAACTCGTAGTTTTAAATGATTGAGTTGAGATTTTCAACCCAAATGAGGCAATGGAATTTAATTTCACTTGCATTTGATGATTGGCTATAGATTTTAAACTTGAATGAGCCAATGGATTTGAATTAGTTGGTTTTCGATGATTGTGTGCAGGTTTTTAACCAGAGTGAGTAAGTGGATCTAGACTAAGCCTGTGGATTTGAATTTTCCTTTTTTCTTTTCCTTTCCATGATGGACTAAATATTTGACAGAAACTAGTGAACTTGAATTTGGATGTACTATTTTTTTGATAGTTGAGTAAAGAACTCAATCGTTAAAAGTTGAGGGGAAGTGTATTGGCATTTTCTGTCTCTGGTTTTGATGATTGAGTAAACACTTATACTAAGGCGAGGGAAATGGAATGAAGTCAATGGAATTGTGTTTCAAATACTAAAGTCTCAATGAAGTAACGTGGTGCACAATTCAATAAATGTAGAGAATTTGTAGCGGAAATTTGAGAATTCTTTTTGTGTGTAAAGAATGATTTGTCACTTGAACTTTATGACCAATGAATAGCTGATATTGTTGTGATGATGAATGGTTAATAATGTTGCCCTGTATGAACTAAATGTCTTCTTACTGAGTTCTATTCAGCTAATTCGGTGGTGGTCATTCTTTAATTATTCTGGATTATGATTGATATGCTCACCTTTGAAAATAGAGTCTGTTGACAGACCACCCAACACCCACACTCCCCAACCCAAGTGAAAATGAAAAGAACAGAAAAAATCAAAAGAAAAAGAAAAACAGACTCCATTGCAATATTTTGAGTACTTAAATTCAAGCTGTTAACCCTTTACCTTGAATGGGTAGGATCGAGCATTGCTTGTGGTTAGGTGATGCAGTCCACTTTGATTTATGTCTATTTTGCCATATTGTCTTTTGCATGATAGATGCTTGAATTGGCCAATAATGCATATATTTTTAGCTTTATTTGGCATCTGCAGCATCTTCACTCTATATACTTTGATGTGCCTGTAGAAAAGCTTGAGCAATCTTGGTGACATGAAAGCTTTAGATTAGCCAAGATTCAATTTAATACCCCAGAGTTTTTTAATAGAATTTTTTTGCTAGGTAACTTTGATCTACAGAAAACTTAGTTTAGAATCTTGCTGCTGCAAGCTACAGTCTTGCCATATATTTAGGCTTTGTGCGGCTCGTCAATAACTTCATATCTTATTTGATATGTTTAGAAATTAAAGCGGGCATGTTTATTTTGAACCTCAAAACTTGAAGGTGAAATGATTGTGGTAATGCAGGGAGAAGTATGTCATAGAACTTTTTTAGATCTAGTACAATTTCCAGGTGGCCTAATTGATAGAATGTTAGAATAAGGTGTCTCCACTAGGACAATATGTACCAGGGTGTTGATTTAGATAACAGCAATAGTAACCTCACCATTGCAGAATGCTGAGATTGCACATAAGGTATTGCTACTAACCTTTGACTAAGTAAGTAAAAGATAGGGTGATCTTCCTTGCAGCAACAAAAGTAACCCATCATTGGAAGGCCGATATTGTACCTAGAGGGTTGATCATTTGTGATTGGAAGAGATACAGCATGATGCCAAAAAGCAGTGATGGTCGGTGATTTGTATAACAGCAACAATAACCTTATTGTTGCAGAAATTGCATGTGACTTGTGACCAATAATATTTGAGAAAAGTTAATTAATACCAGGGATATATATATACATATATTTATATAAATGTGTGTGTGTATATATATAGAGCAAACTAGAAACTCAACATTGACAGCTGAGATTGCACCTAGAGAATCAATTATATAAGCTCTGAAAAGATGCGGCATGAAGCCAAGAGACGGTTGTCACCAAATTAGAAATTAAAAAAAAAAAAAAAAAAAAAACTGACAAAGCCGACTTTCAAGAAGCAAAGTTGGATATCATGCTCCAATTAGTTCAATTGTTGTGGCTATATGTAGATTGGAATGTCCTTTCTATCTTAGCTAGCCATGGTTTGGTTTTGTGGTAGTGTGGGGTTACAGTGGGATAATAGAGCTATCATATGATTATGTCTTGGCACTTGGAGCAGGGAGATATCTAGAAATTATAGGTTTTTTAATTCCATTTATTTTATGTTTATCAGGGTAAATTGCTATTCTGTTCTCCCTTATTTACAGTGGATTAGCCATTACAACTTGCATATTGTATGTGTTATAGCTATTATAGGGCTTCTTGACATCACTCTTATAAATAGCTAGTACATAGCTTTTAATATAGCCTTTCCATAACGCCCTTTCTAAGTGCAAATCACACTACTACCATCATGCTACTGCCGCTGCCATACCTGCCACCACCACAGCTATATATATGAAATAATGTTATAGATATTAACAAATGTAATTAACTTTTAACTGACATTATGATATTATATCCATTAAATATATATTTATAAATTTATCAAAATAATACATACGTAATAACTTGATAAATATGTATGATAATATATTAAACTTTACGATGATAATAAATGTAAATAATATATATTACATATTTATGTTAAATTCGAATATTTATTTTATGACTACATATCTATTTATAATGTAATAATAATTAGGGATGAGCAAATAACCTTGTTATATAAAACACCCACTTTGCTTGATTGAGTAGGCTCCGCGTAGGTATTAAGGGAATAGGGTAGGTAGCAATAGAGATTTTTCGAAACTTTTTCCTATATAGTAGGGTATGGGTACGAGGTTTTTTTACTCACTTTGAAACATGTATTTTAAGTATAAAGGTTATATGTTTTAGGATATCCTACATCCACCTTCTAAAAAATTATTAAATAGCATTTATGAATGAGTAATAAATGATAATATTATATTTTCTAACCAATAAATGTTTTATCAAAAAGGAAAAGAAATTAATAATCCTAAATGTGTAAACCTAATGCTACTTCTCAGACTTTACGTTTTCGACTATTTCCTATATTATTTCTCATTTCCGTTTGCATCTTTATGTTATCTATCCTTTTCCCTTTCCCTCTCCCTTTTTCATTTGTTAAGTAGTAAAATTACATATACTTGAAATGGTAAAAGTAGTAAAAAATGCTCTTTTCTTTTTTATTATAATTTTATAGATTTTGCTATAGATTTCATAGGTTTTATATATGAAGAGCTTATAATATTGCATATAATTACTTTTGTGATATTGTATTAATTTGAAATTTATAAGAAAAAAGGTAAAATTCATATGTTCTACAAGTATTCTGTACTTGTAGGTTTTACAAAATGTAGGTTATTAGATAGTTCTAGAGTATTTTATGGTAAGTTGTAGTTTCAAAATTTAGGAATTTGTATCTTATAGGGTAGAGTCTAGGTAGGGGTTGATAGGCCTTATATCCTATCCATTCTATACTTGCTTACTCTTTACTTATCATAAAATATTCTAGA